>JADDOH010001023.1:0-97539 GCA_016648135.1 Agrypnia vestita | reverse complement strand
AAAACAGGTGAAAGCGAGGTTGCAACTAAATTGGGCTGACGTGAAGAGCGAAGCCCAAGATGGAAGAGTTGGAGTTGATTAGTGAATGAGTAATGCATTTCAAAAATATTTTACTTAGTATAGTTTTTCGCTACTAGCATTTCTTTGCGTTTCATTTGAAATTCACAAATTATGCACATGAAAGAAGTATGTACTTAACATCTAAAGAAGAAAAAATAAACATCTGAAGAAAAAAAAAACGAAAAGTGAACATCATCGTTACTGCTAAATACCTAAACAAAACTTAAGGGAAGATCCAAGCAAACGTGAAACAATATTGTCACCAAAGGCACATGAGGGGACAAGACGGAATATTGTCAATATCCAATATACGAAATTAAGATAAACGTTTTTGTAAATAATTTTAAAGCCAGGAAATTTAAATGCCCCTAAAATACACAAACATACTTTCGAAATCAGTTATCTATTGTAAAATTGATCTTTTCCATCTAATTTTTTCCAGATAATTACATTCAAACACGTTATATTCTCGTTATACGCAAAGTGGCGCTTTTGGTTCATATCACCCTATATACGCCAGTTGGAACATTGCAACATGGTATAAAATTGACTTTACGTAACAAATTTCTCAATTTTCTCTTTAAAAACGTATAACAATAACAACAAAAAAACAATCATCTTTTTTTAAACAAGGACTGCTGATTTTAAAAGGAATAAATTTATGAACAATATTAGATATTTATAATAGTTGCTGACCTAGTCAATATAAACTCAACTCTTTAAATCATAAATAGTAAGCAATTTAGTGGTAGATTGATTATCCGGGTAATTTTTAAACTGTAGGGGTGGTGTGCGGCAAGCGGCAGCGTTATCTTCTTCTTTTTCTTCTTAAAATAAGGCAATCCTCCCTCAAAGAAAGCGTTATCTAGACTTTAGAAATTTGAGTCATAAAAAGTAAACGATTTGTCGGCCGGCATATCGTATTATTATGCGAAATCATGACATGTAAGGCGTTTTCATCTTAAATGTGTATGATTTCCTTAATTCAATTCTTAATTTGCTACAAAATGGATATTTTTAATACATATTTCTTTAAACATTATATTCTTGCGTCGCTTTTAAATCAGAAAACCTATTAATTTCAAAGTCACTTACAGACTTTCTGCTACTTAAATATGTACATAATTTCTCATGTAATATTAGCTTTATAGAAATTAAATTAGTACGAAAGTATGTACGGAAAAAACAATTTTAATATACGAGACAAAAAAAGGTTTCCGTTCACGTCTATAATTTACTTGCGGTCAAAGCTAGGAAATCTATTAGCGTGCTTTCGAAAGGCAAATTAAATATATTTTAGATAAAATTAATATAAAGTATCTTCATATATAAATAATCATTTGAGTTTTATTATTTAACGCCAGAATGTTTCAGAAATCTGTTTCTTTACTAGTTCTTAAACCGTTAGCGTTAAATTCCTAAATAGTAAATTTAACGTTAAATTAAAGAAAAGAGAAAGTTATTATATATTTATTTTATCCAAATGTTTAATTTGCCTTTTATTTAACTGCAAACATATCGCGATTATACAGGGTGTCTCGTTACTAGTAGCAAAAACTTTACAGGTGGATTCCTGTCTTGATTTCGAAAATGTTCAAGCATGACCAAATATCAATAGTTATGAGTAGCTTGTTGGTCTTGTGGTTAGGACACTCGCCTAGTGATCCAAAGGTCGCGGGTTCGAACCTCACTCCAGACTAGCAAGTTAGTCCTATTTTCATAGCTCAGGCGTTTAACTTAGTTTGAAAATAGTAAGAATATTGATGTAACACGTATTGCGTGTTCGCATCTCTTTTAAAAAATATATATAAATGAAGATATGCAATATCAAAGTTTGTATTTTTTTTCAATATTTCTGACTTATTTTTTGCGAAAAGATAAATTTTCATTGCAGTAACTCATATTTTTTATGAAAAATTCTTTCGTTTTAATACAAGTCGAATTAAATGATAAAATGATTGCAAAAATTGAAAAAAGAATTTTTTTACAAGGTTTTTATCATTTTTTTTGAGTTGTATTGACGCATTAATGAATTTTTCATAATCGTATAAGTTAACGTAATGATACTTCAAATTTACAAAACTTAAATCAGAAATATTTATAAAACATGCAAACTTTGATATTACATATTTCCATAACTATTGATGATACCATGACCTTATCATGGTTGTTTGAACATTTTCGACTCATTATCAAGGCTGGCATCCACCTGCAAAGTTTTTGCTATTAGCTATGAGACCCTGTATAGTATTAAATATTACATGTTTGCTGATTGTCTTAGACACATTTACATATAACCGCTGCATAGAATATATTTTTCTCGAATATCGAAAAAAATATTCACAAATTCAGTTAAATAAATAAAATAAAAACTTGTTGGGGGAGGAACCAAAACCCGGTCTATTGCCCTAACAGTAAAAATGGCAATTTACAAATGATTTTTATTAACATCGATTTTTTACAAATTTTAGTAGGGGTAAGTGTTACTTTTTGAAAAATTAAAAATGATTAAATTTTAATGTTAAAAGTGTATACGGGCAAATAATAAAACCCATAAAAATATCTAACACAAGGAAATCAGCTTGATATGGGTACTCTTGTGACAAACCATAGCCTACTACAGGTATAGATAAGATGGCAAAGTACTAGCTTAGTACATGAGACATGGGAGGTACCGGGATCATGAAATGAGAGACGATGAGATTAATCTCAGTACCATGTGTTGAGATTTTTATCTGGAGACGATTCCACATTTGAGTTTGAGACTGAAAGAGACCAAAACTTAGGCCCATGAACACGTCATTCGATTTGACAGCGAGACTCAACAGCTGCATACAAATGCCACCATAGAACCATCGATACCTGGATAGACTAGAACCTATATATATATATATACAGTTTTCGAGACATATTTTATTGAGCCGCTGAATAAATACATTTTACGATGAAATCAAACATAATAATTTTGTTGTCTCACCATCCGTCTGAATGTCTGTCCCCTTAACTTCGCGTTAAGTCCGTTATTTCGTTAGAATTCACGACTAAAAAAGCGGCCGAACCGAAACCGAACCCGAACCGGCCGTTCAACGCATGTTGCCACGGCCGCCTCCCCGTGGAGCTAAAAGATGCTATAAATGTATACTAGGGCTTAACAAAGACAAGCACCAATGTTCCGTCATTTTTGACGGGTTGCAGCTAGTATTAGAATAATATTGAGAAATAATATTTCATGAATTACTTTACTCAAACTGATAAAACTAATATTGTGTAACAATTCCGCTAATGTTGTTTGTTTTTGGTCAATATTGTTTTTAGTCAATTAAATAATAATGGAGAGCGATGTTACTAAGTTAACTAAAACTATTGATTCAGTACAAATTATCTTGAGATTAAATTACACAAAACTTTTATTAGCCCGTAACTAAACCAATAACTGGAGCCGACTTCAATTATTTGCTTGTGTAGAATAATTAATGGCATAAAATAACAGTTTATTTTGTAATTATATAACAGTCGATAGCTTTTATTTCTCACATAATAATATTTTAAGGTTGAATATAATAAAATAAAAGTCAGAGGGCGGGCGAGCAGTGACGTACCAAAGTATCTTAATATCTTGGGCTTATAAGAAATTAAAAAATCAGAAACAAATTAGGTCATCGGAATTTATTTTTTTCAAAGTGGCTCACATCACATTTCTAAAATATACCATGTGGAATAAGCTACATAAATATCACCACACTAATGTTCGATCGGGAGTTTTATGCTGCTTTTCAGTAAAGCTTTTACACTTTTTAATTAAGATAAGCTAGTTCACAACACTTTACAAGTAAATTTCTGCCTAAATTATAAGTCGAAAATGTCCAAGCAATCTTATATCAATATCAATAGGTATACGACCTAACATCAATAGGTATGGAGACTTATGGCATGATTTATGAATTCAAAGATTGCATTTCTGACTCATATTCTTTACTTGTACTTTCATGAATGTAACTTCAAAAGAATTCATTCGCTCTGTAACAAGTCAAATTTCGTTTTCATCGAAGTTTCGAAGAAGAAACTCGACGTTCCGAGACGATCTAAATATTGAACCACTGCTACTCTTCATAGAAAAATCGCAACTGAGATAACCGAATTCCTGGGAAAATAATAAGTACGATTCCTGAGAGTAAACGTCCAATGGGCCGCCCCAGACACAGTTGGGCGAAGCAACTCCATAAAACTGTGTGAGGAAAGGATGGGACTACAATGGACGAAGGCCGCACAATCAGCGCAAGACAGGGACGAATGGAGACGCCTTGACGATGCAATGGGTCCCCAACCCGAATAGGACAAGGGGAAGAAGATGAGATAATATGAGATGAGATATAAGTTACAGCAGAAAGAAAAAAATTGAGGTATATCTTTGTATTGATTTGTCACAGGCGCTATAACAATGAGCTCAACACTTTTTAAGGAGCTAAGCATTACAACACTTTTTAAGGAGCTAAGCATTACAACATTTTTCAAATTGGGAAGGCTTTGGTAGCTGGGTCATATGGAGAAACTGACTGACTGAAAATGACTGAACAAGCACTTAAATCCCTCCTAAATTCAAGACAAATATGGCGAAGAAGATTAGAAAGGTAAAAATTAAGTCGGAGCAACAATGTTCTCAAAGTTATATCTGCCTTGGAGGTCCAGAACAGGAGAGAACTGGCGCAAGACAAAGATCAGAGGGAGACTCTTAAGGAGGCCATGACCTACCCCAGGGATTATAGAGCCGACAGTGATGATGATAAGTTACTTTCAAAATATTTCCAACGTTTTACATAAGTTACATATTAAAAAAAAAACAATCTTTGACGTCGCACATCTTTATAAACTGTAGATGTTAGGACTAGTTGCTAGAACATTTTTGATCAAAAATTAGGGCAGGAATCTACTTGTAAAGTTTTGTGGACTAGCTCTGTTACACCCTATAAATTATAGTTAAATAAATTACTTCAAAAATATGGAACGAATTCTCCAGCTTTGTCGATCCAATATCCTTGACCTACGTGCCTTAAAATTCTATCGATTGCATTACAGATGCAGAAGGTAACGAGGTATTTTTCCAAGCGAACCAACATGCTTAATGAAAAATTTAAGCTACAGCAACTACAAAAATTTAAGCTACTCTCGATTATCCGGGACAGTAGACAAAATATCCGGTTTTAAAAAACGGATAATCAGCACCACAAAATCGGACGATTGTCGAAATGTGCTCGCCCGCTTCCATCAAAGGTAAACACTGAATCTAGTCGCACCCAAATAATATTTTTTGTAATCGCACCAGTATCTAAATATAATAGTTTCGTTGTCTGTCCGTCCTTTGTAAATTCGTGAAGTCCGTAGCTTCTTTATAGTGTAAAAACTTTTTTAAAACGATGTAAAAGTACTGTCATTTTTGTCAGGTTACAGCTAATTATCTATAATGTTGCTAAAAAAATAATGTTCCGGATAATGCTACACAGAATAGTGATTAATAAAAAGTGAAACAAATATTTATATATATTATGGTGTATATATGGTGTGTATATGATAAACATATAATATATGGTGAATTGAGTGCAACCATGGATTATATCGGCATCGGAGATAATAAATATATTGGATGTTCGGATTGCCATGTTCAAAAAAGATAAATAACTCTACGGTATCCCGGAATCTTTTGACATTTATGTTACTATGGAATAATTTATAGCGATTGCGCTTATATAGATAGTACCTACTGCTCTGTATATTATGTCGATTTTAAAACTTTAGATTTTGTACTAAATATTAGGTCCTTACATATGAAATTGGCGTTTAGTATGGGTGGAACATAAAGCCGATTTTTTTTTATTATAATATATTTATGATTTAATCAAAGTATGTACCATTGCTATCTATGCACTTTTGCCATCTCATAGGTAGTTCATCGATCCCTTTCCTAAAAAATCCATTCGGACGGGAATCAATGAAATCTTTGAAGGCGGTTTGGACTGCCCCATCGGAGTTGAATTTTTTCCTTTGCAAGAAGTTATCCAAATTTCGAAAAAAATGGTAATCTGTTGGGGCAAGGTCCAGAGAGTACGGTGGATGTCTTAGACATTCCAATTGAAGCTCCTCTAATTTGGTAGCCGTCTGTTGTGCAGTGTGTGGTCTAGCGTTATCATGAAGCAGCAGTGGCCTAGAGCGATTAACCAGCCTCGGTTGTTTAGCAGCTAGCTTTTCCATCATGGTTTGCAATTGCTGACAATAGACATCTGCCGTAATCGTCTGGCCAGATTTAAGAAAGCTGTAGTGAACGACACCAGCACTAGTCCACCAAACATTCACAAGTAACTTTTTTGGAGTCAATTTTCGCTTGGGGCATGGTTTGGCTGGTTCGGCAGGGTTCAGCCATTGCGATGAGCGCTTCCGATTATCGTACAGGATCCACTTTTCATCACAGGTAATGATTCGATTTAAAATCCCTTCATTATTGTGCCGGTTGAGTAATGCAACGCAGCAGTCAACGCGCGTTTGTTGATTTGCTTCACTCAATTCGTGAGGTACCCACCTTTCAAGCTTTTTCACCTTACCAATTTGCTTCAAGTGGATTAAAACAGTTTTATCACTAACACCGCAGCCTGCAGCTAACTCGGATGTGGTTTGCGATGGATCCGCTTCCACAATAGCCTTCAATTCTTCATTATCAACTTTGGTCTCCGGCCGTCCACGGGGCTTGTTCTGCAGGTCGAAATTTCCAGAACGAAAACGTTGGAACCAAAAACGCACTGTGTTTTCTTTTGCGGCACCGTCGCCATACACATCATTAATCCTTCGAGCCGTTTCTGCACCCTGGTGCTACGGTGGAACTCGTACTCGTAAATAACGCGATATTTCAAGTTTTTCATTTTGTAAACTGAGTGACGCAAAGAAAAAAACAATTGAGGAAAAAACAAATGAATTATAATTTTCAAAACACAAATACATGAGTAAATAGCTGTATAAATTTGGATTTGGAATTCCTAACCAAAGAGAAGATATTAGAGATCAAATTTGCCAGTACGGCTAAACGCCAATTTCATATGTAAGGACCTAATATCTAAAATGTTACTTTTATTGTAAGATAAGAACCACGCTTTAACATTAATTATCCTGTATTTTTCTATCATTTTTTTATCAATTAATATCTTGATTGATAAAAAAATTTATAGAAAAATTGTTCGAATTTTCCTATCAATTTTTTTGTTCATTTGCGTAAGGGGAATTTAGCCGGGCAATGGGTGAGATTTTCGAATATGAAGACTGTATGATAATTACGCGTGTTGAACGACAGATGCCACCACTGACGCAAAATCTTAAGCTATCTTTTGAACGATGCCGAACGAATGATTTGATAAATTAAATGTCGTATAAAGCAAACCAGAGCTGTGTGTACCCTTCCGCATAAAAAAGTATGTATTACGAAGCTATGACCTCAAATTGAGAATGAAAATCGTACGATGTTTATGTGTTCCCAATAGTTTTATATGAAATTGAATCATGGACACTCACTAAAACAATTCTTAAGTGACAATACTTGTTATTATTATTTTTTCAATTATGATTTCAATTTTGGATGGTCATAATCGTCCACTTTTTCGTAGTAAAGTTGTTAAAATTGAAAGCATTCTTACACGTATGGAAATACAAACACTTGTTTTTAACTTCTACATTTTTAATTTTTTGGGACGCGTTTAACCTTATGGGGGCATTATCAATCTAAATATTTTACGTTTAACAATTTGCATTTATGTGAAAAGTATTCTAAAGAGATGTTTTGTAAATTTTAAGAATTAATGAAGGTTTTCTTTATTTTTGCACGATTCGTTATCCGACTCGATAGTTACCAAGAATATCACATTTGTATATCAAATTATAAATCTATCCTTTTTATTATTATTATTATATGTACACGCTACTTTATTTAATATTTGTAGTAGAATTGTTTCTTAGAATCATGCATGCACAAAAACCTTAATTTATTCTTAAAATTATATAGCATCACTTTTTAATAATTTTTAAATAATAAAATATTTACATTGATAATGCCCTCATAATGCGAAACGCTTCTCCAAAAATCAAAAATGTAGAACTTAAAAACGAGTGTTTTTATTTACATTTGTGTGATTATAGAGTTCTATAAATTTACCCTCGAAGCAATAAATTTGAAACTACTCTTCACAACCAGTTGAATACCTTTGGGTTTGCCTTGTGTACGTCCGCTGTTTGAGAAACTCCCGTGGAGATGATTTCTTTAAGCATCAAATATGGACATAAACTCGACCGGTAACTTCTTAGCTAACACATTTATTACATACATTTCTTATTGCAAATATTCCAAATCCATAATCTACTAGCTGATCGTACCCGGCGTTGCACGGGTTAAGGATTAAGTTGAAAATAAATTTGTGGAGGGAAACAAAGGTTCGATTCGAACGGTATAGATTGCATCAAAAATATATCAGGGGGAGAAGAAAAGGTAAAAGGGGAGGGAGGAAATATAACTTATGTTACCTGCCGAGTCCTAAAGAATAAGTTTCCAAATTTTGAGTCCGATCGGTCAAGCGGTACAGATTTGAATCGAAAATATGTCAGGAGGAGGGGAAGGGGTATGAGAATAGGGGGAAATATCGCGCATGTTTCTCGCCGAGTCCTAAAGAATAAGTATGCAAAATTTGAATCGAATCGGAC
This sequence comes from Agrypnia vestita, assembly GCA_016648135.1. Lineage (NCBI taxonomy): Eukaryota > Metazoa > Arthropoda > Insecta > Trichoptera > Phryganeidae > Agrypnia > Agrypnia vestita. The sequence continues at coordinate 88,752 of JADDOH010001023.1, read as the reverse complement.
AAACATAAATATAAAATCGGATAAAAAAAACTGAACAAATGGCCATTGATCAGTCCTAAAACGATATATTTAAGAAATAAGTAAGATACATTTTATTACAGAGTATTACAACATATTTACACGAGAGATATACAGCAAGATAAGGCCGATTGCTTAATAGCCTTACTGCTAGGCCCTGCGGGTCCGCCGGTCATTGGTGTCTGCAATTGGCTATCGGCTGTACTGGCCTTTGTACGCCTCGTTTCTTAAAAAAGTCATACGATTTGGTTAATTTTTGAAGCTGACAATGGAAAAACAAGACAATACTCGATGTGTGTTAAGCGCAATCGTGATACAGATGCTTTCTCGTACCCATCCATGTACTTTATTCCGTAGGAGTAGGCAGAAAACGCTACAAATTCCAATCCCAACACATTTATTCCTCAATTAGTGTATATTATAGATATCTCACAGAGACGAAACTGTATTAATTATGGGAAAGTAGGTATAGAAGTCATTTGGGTGTAACAGGACTTATGACCTGTCTTTTTATGGTTGGCTTAAGTGATCACTTTACACAATTGTAACATTCGCCATTTCCACCCATGATAGAATATACCATGCTTATTCATTTTTTTGGAAGTTGTATATATGTTCAAATTGCGTGAAGCTTTCATATATGAGTTGTAAGCGCCTTTTCCATGCGGCCTGTACAAAGCCATTTTCATTCCCCTAAATCCCCACAGATGTCGCTAATGAGAAAATCTACAATTGATTTACGGAATTTTGGGAGCAATATACTTTATTGTGTGTAATGAAATTCATCCGAATACTTGCATTACACTAGGATACGCCAGGAAATATTATTTCCAATTTTTGTTAAATTCCTTTTTTACCAGTATTTACAATTCAGAATATTTTGAGTTTATTCAAATCTTTCAGAACAGTGCTGGATTTATGTCACAGAGACATTATTAATCAATTAGTTATTTCTTCTTCCGTATTCAGATACTCATACATACATCACAACACCAGGTCAGACAACCGTACAATACTGCGAGACTAAATGCCAACACAAACGGAAGAAAGATCCTTATAAGGGGTGTATTATTCACGCGCGTTGCAGCCTTTGTAGCTCTCCCTGAACATGGTATTCAACACCTTGTGGATTGGTTTTCTCGAGCTTGCTCTTTTCTTTGTGAAGATTAGAATAAAAAAACAATTTCTTAAGGTACTGTACGGATAAGGTGGCAGATTTAGAAATATTGAATGCAAAGAATCTGCTGTAAATTCTTATATCTAGGATAGGATTAGGAGGTGTCCCATGACTTGTCATCAGATCATGAAATCAACTGTCATATTTGTATATGTATTTATTTATAGTTTTAATAGACTAGAAAAAACTGTTTGTAATATTAAATGAATTAATATGTTTTTTAAATATATATACCTACAACTTTCAACAATTTGATATTTTGTGGATGTTCTTACAATGGAATTGGAGAACGTTGTATTGTGTAAAGTGATCACTTAAGATAGCTTGTGCAGATTCTATAAGAGACTTCCGTACACGTCTCCCATATAAATAGCTTCGTTTCTGTGAAACTTCTTTAATTTATCTTAATTAATAAAATTTGTGTTAATCAATTTATTACATGCTACCAGCCAGCTTTGACCACTAATATTTTAGACATTATTGGCCGAGTTAAGTTGTCCAAGACAACCTATTTCCATTTATACCTTTACTTCCTTACATCTTACGATGTATGATGAGTTTTATGATGTAATAAGATAAATTTATCATGGCATAGAATGTAGGTATGCATTGTAACCTATGTTTACAGTTTTCCATCGTTTCATAGTTGTTAGTATATCTCTAGATGCTACGAATCGGAAGAGATGATTATACATCATCCATGCCATCATCCGTAATTAGCCATGGTTTCTTATGACTGCCGTATCAAATGCATCACTAAGATGAAATATTTATTTATTTATTTTAGCATACACAAGCGAGCACAATTTCAATTTAAAGATTTTATTTTTTAAATGTTTACATAACACTATTATCTTGAATTGTTAAAATGTAAAAGATGGTCGCTATTTCCTTAACTTGACCGCGATCTGTCCTAAAGGAGACAGGTACATCTATTGTATCTAACAATGGAATCTGACTAAAAGCAATTCATTGATTAAAATTAACTAATCAATGAATTTAAGATATCAACATTCACTTAACTTGTACAAAAAAAAGGATTAAAAAGTATATTTGAGTTACATATTTACTATTACATTTAGCCAAGAATATTACCTATCCCATTTCAATCGTGTGTTGTGTGCATATAAGAATTATGTATTTTTAGAGGATGATTTATGGACTACTTTTTTGACTTATTCGTGCATCTTGGTACCTCTTCATTGTTAACGTACTGAATCTATCAGATCTTAAGAGTACATCGATATAACCCTATCGCAAATGCTTAAATTTTAATGTTGGATTCCCTTAATGTTCCGACAGTGACTCCACAGGATAGCATGGCTATGATATAGTATTTAATTGCTCCAACAGGTGCACAGGCCTATGTCTCGATTACATAAGAGATTGATGACCGTAACCACAAAAATTCGTACTATCACGCGAATAATTAGCACTCTGATCAAAAGGTGGGGGGAGGCTGGCCAACGTGCAGAGGTCATGAGAAAGAGGTCAATGCAACATCTGCATTGTTTACAGTTGATGGTATCGTGGTAAGACAAAATCACCAACGTTAAGTCCTGATACCAGGTGCCTTCAGCGATAGATCTCTTTAAGGAATAGACGATATCCAAAAGTGGTCAGTGACTATGAATGCAAGATATATAACTTATGAGATATTATATACTCAACCGAGTCAGCAAAGTCAAAAGTCAAAGTCCTCTGCCATTCCTAAATCGATCAACAGCGTTTTATTTAGAACTCTGTATTTACTCTCTACCGTATATTTTTTTTTCTTAAAAAAAAAAACCTACACGGAATACTCGTGACATCAGTATTTAATTTAAATTTTCAGACTATGCTGTACACTTGTATTGTGAAAATATAAATAACTTGATGGTCTATCAGAACGAGATATGAATTCCCAACAACTAGGCGACATCACCAAGCGACCGTCTTAACCACTAGACCAACAGGCTGCTCAATAATTTACAATACAACTTTTGTTTTACTATTTTTAATGAAAGTGCATTTAACTGTTAAGATACTATTTTAGCTTGTCTTCCAATTGTATTTTTCTATTAGGTCCTTACATACGAAATTGTCGTTTTGCCGTACTGGCAAATTTGATATCAAAAATCTTCTCTTTGGTTAGGAATTCCAAATCCAAATTTATACAGCTATTTACTCATGTATTTGTGTTTTGAAAATTATGATTCATTTGTTTTTTCCTCAATTGTTTTTTTCTTTGCGTCACTCAGTTTACAAAATGAAAAACTTGAAATATCGCGTTATTTACGAGTACGAGTTCCATCGTGGCACCAGTGCTGCAGAAACGGCTCGAAGGATTAATGATGTGCATGGCGACGGTGTCGCAAAAGAAAACAAAGTGCGTTTTTGGTTCCAACGTTTTCGTTCTGGAAATTTCGACCTGCAGAACAAGCCCCGTGGACGGCCGGAGACCAAAGTTGATAATGAAGAATTGAAGGCTATTGTGGAAGCGGATCCATCGCAAACCACATCCGAGTTAGCTGCAGGCTGCGGTGTTAGTGATAAAACTGTTTTAATCCACTTGAAGCAAATTGGTAAGGTGAAAAAGCTTGAAAGGTGGGTACCTCACGAATTGAGTGAAGCAAATCAACAAACGCGCGTTGACTGCTGCGTTGCATTACTCAACCGGCACAATAATGAAGGGATTTTAAATCGAATCATTACCTGTGATGAAAAGTGGATCCTGTACGATAATCGGAAGCGCTCATCGCAATGGCTGAACCCTGCCGAACCAGCCAAACCATGCCCCAAGCGAAAATTGACTCCAAAAAAGTTACTTGTGAGCGTTTGGTGGACTAGTGCTGGTGTCGTTCACTACAGCTTTCTTAAATCTGGCCAGACGATTACGGCAGATGTCTATTGTCAGCAACTGCAAACCATGATGGAAAAGCTAGCTGCTAAACAACCGAGGCTGGTTAATCGCTCTAGGCCACTGCTGCTTCATGATAACGCTAGACCACACACTGCACAACAGACGGCTACCAAATTAGAGGAGCTTCAATTGGAATGTCTAAGACATCCACCGTACTCTCCGGACCTTGCCCCAACAGATTACCATTTTTTTCGAAATTTGGATAACTTCTTGCAAAGGAAAAAATTCAAATCCGATGGGGCAGTCCAAACCACCTTCAAAGATTTTATTGATTCCCGTCCGAATGGTTTTTTTAGTAAAGGGATCGATGAACTACCTATGAGATGGCAAAAGTGCATTGATAGCAATGGTACATACTTTGATTAAATAAATATATTATAATTAAAAAAAATCGGCTTTATGTTCCTCCCATACTAAACGCCAATTTCATATGTAAGGACCTAATATAAGATGCCTCTGAGGATGATGGTTTCCTCCACTGAAAGGGCTAAGGCTTAAATATTATTGCTCATACAATGGATCACAACTAAGTGTTTAAATTCAATTGTTTTAATAATGCACTCCACTGTGTTAATGAAACAATGCTAAATTTTATTAAAAATTTTATTTTTCAAAAACCTGGATTGATTTTTAAATGGAACGGGGTAAGCTCTGAGCCTTTCTTACTGACTAGCGGGGTCAGACAGGTAGGGTCAATGTCTCCAGTTCTTTATAATGTTTATATGGATGAGCTAAGCGAACGTCTGATCAGTGCTTGGGTTGGCTGTCATATGGGTGGCATCTGTGTCACATAAGTTACGCGGATGATATGGTGCTGTTGGCCCCATCCATCAAAGCTCTGCGCAAGTTGCTGAATATTTGTGAAGTTTATGCAGGTAAGCATAGTATAATATATAACGCTAAGAAATCGGAACTTATTTTTTTTCGAAGTGACTCGCCTCCTGACAACGTCCTCCCCGTGTATCTGGCAGGCCAAATTCTAGAGCCCAGTAGCAACATTAAATATCTTGGTCACATTATATGCGACAACTTATGTGACATTATGGACATCGAAAGACAGAGAAGAGCTATTAGTGTAAGGTCCAATATGCTAGCCAGGAAGTTTTCTAGATGCAGTAACGAAGTGAAAAGATACCTTTTCGTTACGTACACAAGTGAGCTGTGTTGCAGACACACTCTGCTGTCCTATAACTCTATGAGAGTGCAATATTGCCTTCAGGATAATGCTCGGTCTGCCTTGGCATTGCAGTGCATCTCATATGTTCGCAGAACACAGGGTCCATGGCTTTGCTGCTCTCCAACGACTGAATAGCTAGCGCAAGAAAGAGGATGTGGGGGTCTAGCAACTCCATTATTCAAGCAGCTGCTATGTGGCTTGACTCCCCAATGCATAAAAGATGGACACTAATTATGCAACAGTGACTGTTCTCCATTATTTTTTTTTATGTATTTATCTATTTTTATTATTATTTTCTACTTTCTATTTTTAATTTCGACATGTTTTTATTTCTTATTCTACTTGTATGTCTGTTATTGGTTTTCTATTTTTACTAATATGTATATAAATCTATATGGTGAGGTGAGAATCTATTCTCAACAAGCTGAAATAAAGACCTATTATTATTATTATTATTATACAGCCTTGCATTCAGTAAAAAATAGGGAAGAATGGAAAAGGGTGGTCGAAACTACCGCTGCGCTGTGCTGGGGTGAAATAACATCCAGGACCACTGTGTCCTCAATTGTTTTCATTGGATAAACTCTTCGTTTAAAATATGATTGATTTTTTTATAAAATTATTTAGATACATTTAATTTTTATGTTTAATAATTTGAGCTTCTATGCTTTTATTCTTACTTGTTTTATTATTTTTTTATATTCGAAAAATTATGCTTTTATTCTTATTTGTTTTATTATTTTTTTCTATTCGAAAAATTATGATTATTTACTGCTTTTGTACTTTTTCTTTTTATGAAATAAGTTTTTTCTGGTGCTTTCTGTGGTTACTTTTATATTTATTAATATTGTTTTTCTGGCTACCACTTCTAATATTAATTTTTTTCTTTACTATTTACTAACATAAAATAATTATTATGTTGAACATAAAAAACCATTTGCCTAAGAACAGGTATTTCTATATACCTAGCAAGGAAGATAGTAACTGAGAGGCTTTTTACATACTGTTTCAATGTATTTAGCATGTAATAATCACGTGACCAATAAACGATTTATCGGCACTGAAACTGTAAAATTACGACTTTTTTGTAGTCTCCGTATGTTTTCCTACCCTTTGCTCTATAATTCAATTACTATCCTGTGTTATGTTCTCAATCAGTACGTGTATGTTATCAAATATCTGTGGTAATAGGAAAATTCGTGGTTGAGGTTTTTGTATAAATTGTGTTGATTTTGGATACAACACGGTTCTTTACTTTGGCCTGCCTATACCACGATATAATATTATGGGAGATAAAACGGATACATTCCGACATTAAAAAATAACCAGTGATCCTTTGAAAAAACCTTTTATCCTCTCTTCACACGATTTTAAAATACTGGCAGAGGTACCCACCTTTATATAACGTGTGGGGTATAAAAGCAAAGGCAGTAATAAGCAAAAAATATGAGATTTTATGGAAAACATAGCCGAAAAATTTATAGGAAACATGATTGTGAAAGGGATAGATACATAAAGTCTAGAATTCAGTACATTTAAAATGAGTAATCCTCGGTGACTGTATTTAAGTTTTTTTTAATTTTTTGAATATCGCTGCCCTTGCTTTGTATGCTAATATTATAATGTTTTACTACCTCGTCACTGCTAGTTATCAGTATTCTGTAAATATAGTAATAATCATCGTATTCTCATGGAAAATAACTTGAAAAAAATCATGTATTTGTATGAATAAAATAGAATATGCTATGCCTCTCGTCGACAGCGCGTGCACGATGCGAAAGAATATTGTCACAAGAATCTAGAAGCGAGAGGGTTTTTCAACGGTTTAAATCATTTTAGAAGATTTTAGAAAGATCTGGAAGTTGGTCAAATATTCGAAATTATACCAGAAGTTTCGAGAAATCGGAAAGTTATAAACAAAGTCACGGCCGAGGAATCGACTAGTTTTGATAAGCGGCGGGAACCATAGATCGAGGCGAATAGACAACTGAACTGTGAATCTGTGCGACAGACAACGGGCAATCAAAGTATACCAGAGATGAATAAACAGAATTAGTGCCAATCACAAAATAGTGATACGGCTAAAGTTTGTGTCCAGTGACTTGTTTACTTATGAAATTTTTAATTGCTTACAAGTGTTTCATTTTTTCCCCACCGCGGCAAACCCATGATAATAATATATAAGTATAAACAGCTCACGCTTCACATGAGTCCTTCATGTAACTTGATCGAATGAACTTAGTTTCAATTTTGTATGTAGGTAACTATCATTCCTACATTACTGGTAGGTATACCTTACTTATATGCAATCCTTTAAAAAAAAAAAATATATATATATATATATATTGAGATGTAACCGAATACGAGTGCACTTAACAGCCCTAAATTTGGCAAATAAAAATAGCTTCTTTCGATTTGCGCGGTTGGCAGCTCGCGCGCAGGGCTACCAGTGGTTTTTGCCTTGAGGCGCCGTTGGAATAGAAAATCTAGAGGTGACAGCCCGCGAGGTCACCGCTCCAGATACGGGCCCAAGGGGTTCGCGAAATGGCGACCTTGGTAAGTTTTTATCGAGATTCAAGGTGATGCGATACAGCAATAATCGTCCGTGGTCTTTGTATTTTGTTCGGTTGTCTAATATAAATCTTTTTAGGGCCCGTAGAAGCGTCCTTTTTCTGCCCGCGTGACGGCCTGGCAGGCCGTATGCGTGCTGGTATCGATACCTGAGATGAAGCGGCGTCTTGGGGCGCGTCGGCGGACCACAGGATTGCCGGGATGCTGCCGGTCCAACGCCGTTGAGACCGCCATTGGGTCCCGTTAGCCACGTTTGAGCATCGCCGAGGGAGAGGATCCAGGCAGATGGGGTCGCCATCGCTGCCGGACCCCATCCTGTTGTCTACCACATCGCAATCCTGTTGACTACCACATCGCAAAAAGGGGGTACATAATTAATCGCGTGTCGTGACCTGCGCCATATGTTATCATGCTGTGCTTCATCCCGGACGAACTTTAATGATAATAACCCAGAATAGAATCTGTGTCTGTTTGTAAATTGTACTTCGCCTTTCAGGCGAAGATTATATTTTGTTTTAAGATCCCGCCTGGCGCCGGTGTTACCAGGGCCGTTCGCCAGAGCTAGTTATTTTCTTTCTTAACCCATTTTTATGTTTTTTCCCTTGTATGAAATGATTTCATAAGTTTTTATTTATAATTCAATTCTAACACGGCCCGTCGGCCGCGATGCCTAGGGGCACGCGCCTCTCTTGTTTTATATTAAATTTGTAATAGTTTATACTTTTATTAAGTCAAGGTCATAAATTAAAATGCTGTTCTTTCATAGATGACCGTCTTTGATTTTTTTGTAATTCCTTCCGGAGTGGTCAGGTATCTACACTTACACTACACACACATACACACATACACACACACACACACCGACACACCCTCCAGCAATGACCAGCGCCTGGAACTCCATGAGAAGCACGCACCATGCCTGAGAAGTCTCGTAACCGTCTGAGTTAGCTGGTGGATGCACGGCAAGTATGGGTGGACTGGCGCTCTATCCGCCAGTGCCGTAGCAACATATATCGCGTACATTTACTGTACACCAAAGTGAGCCATTTGAAATCATCTATATAAATATATGTGAATAAATAATTCATATACTCAATTTCCGTCTATTAATGTAGATAGACATTACATATGCGGATATGTACATATACGTATGAAGTGACTAAAGTTCGCAGAGAATATGGTCATATCCATTAACTGCACTAATGGTGGATGTCAACAAGCAAATGCTCAGTGGATTTAGCCTTCTCTCCAAGTAAAAAGATAATTAAAAAAAAATATTTATTAAAAAAAGAGTACATGCTTTCTTTAAAATTTTATATTTAATAAAGGGACCTAAACGATACAAAATTGATAAAATTAGTAAGAATTTGGTGGCTGGGTCACGTGGAGAGAATGACCAAACAACAAGCACTGAAGTATCTGCTGATTTCAAGACCAATAGGGCGAAGGAGCTAAGGAAGGCCATAACTAAGATGGTGCGTCAATGTACTCAAAAACATATCTTTGAAATCGAGAACTCGAGTAACCTGGCACAAGACCGAAAAGAATCGAAGAAGAGAAGGGTTGTAGAGCCAGCAGTGATCATAATTTTCTATAATTTTCAACAGAATTAAACACAATTTACTATTGATACAATTCAGACAAATATTCACGTCACATTTAACGTTTTATCTGATGGGCAAAAATAGTTATTTTTCTTCACTTTTTCTTTATCTCCGATTGCGTAAAACCTCTTTCCCATTGCGCAAGCTTTCGGCACTTCTTTTAAAGAATGTTAAAAATCACCTAATTACCAAAAATGTAAATTTTTCCAATTCCGTACATATCGATAATCAAATTGGTTCAAACTCGCCTTGAAATTGAGGTTGAAATATTTAAATTAATTCAATCGCTTGCTCGGAATGAAATGAAAACAAGAAAGAAACGAGTGAAAAACCTGAGTGACTTGTTTTTGATACCAAAGTATTTTTAGTCTTCTCGGTTCATAAAATTGAAATTTCCTGGCACGATAATTATTTCCTATAACATTATTAAAAGCTTTCAGGAAATTTTCAAATTAATTTTATTTTTAAAAATAAATTATATTTTATTAATAAGTCGCAGAAAGCAATCGACACCAATTAGTATTCTTAACCATTGTTAGTAGTTAGGTAAAAATAGAGGATAATTATAGGTAGCTGCTGTGTGGTAATTATATAGGATGTGATCGTGGTATTGAATAGAAAAAAGTAGCCTACGTTGTTTGAATATTTATTTTGTGCTCTAAAAAGTTGTTTAACATGTGTAGGGCTGCGTCTCCCCACTCTATAACACCATATTCTAATACTGTTTGGCAGAGTGCATAAATTATAATTTTTATGTAAAATGTAAAATACAAGTATATACATATAACAATACATAGATACGTATAAAAAAATTTTAAAAAATGAAAAAAGAAAAATATTAAAATAATATTATATAATAACTTACAAAACATATATTAGAATAGGATATATGATATCCTTCTGGGTAATCGGAAAAAAGAAACCTAAACAGAATAAATTAAAATGTGATACAACAATTTCTACAATTTGAAATACCTGATATCAACACAGCAATTAAACGTTGATAACATTACAAAAATTTACATTATAACTCATTCATAAACAGGAAAATGGTGAAACACAAGACAAAGACATTAAATTATATAAAATACACGAAAATCATCAAAATCTGATAATATCACATAAAAACTTTGATAACTTTACAAAAATCGAAACTAAAACTCATTCACAAGCTAGCAAATGGCGAAACATAAGACGAAAACATTAAATTATATAAAAATACACGAAAATCAGCAACACTACACTAGCTCAAAACTATCACATAACTCAAGCCAAAACAAAAACAGGACAATCACGACTAATTTGTAAAATTATACAACAACCTGCCACAACAGACCAAACAATTAATTACTAACAATTTCAAAATAGAAGTAACAAAAATGCTAAAATTCAGTAAAATAAAACAAATGACTGTCCTTTTTATTATTATATCGAAATGTCGTGGAAAATGTTACCCATAGATCTTTCGGGTCTGTATCATATTTTAAATAAAAAATAATAAGAAGAATAAAAAAAGTATATTAAAATAAATATACTGATATGATACATTTATGTTTAGGAAATAGTATGGGACTTATCAAATATTTCGCCATCACTGTTGAAATTCCTCCTTATTGTTAATTTCCATTCTTGTTGATATTCCTAGACATATATATATATCGATTGATGTAAAATAATTATATTGCATAAACGTGTGTGGAGTGTTGTGGCGTTTGCCCTGCAGGTTTTCAGTATATTCTCAACGTAAAAGAGATGAGTTTGCCCGGTGAGAGGGAACATAAAGAACAATATTTTTTTTATTAAAACAGAAGAGTCAATTTTGTTTTGCATTTATTATTATATATAATCTTAATAGATCTAAAAGTTAACGTTTTTTCAATAAGTCTGGTTTATGGTAGTGTCTTTAGGAATCCATGTAGTTGTTAAACCTTAATTTGGTTTTATAATTAGGTACGATGTTTTAAAAATTGACAAAATTAAAGCAAATATACTTACAACTGATTTTGAGATGGCGCATGACAAAGAAGAGTAATATTTCACCGGTATTATTTTTAACGGAGTGTTGCTTGCTATATTTTCAAATACATAACTAAGGTGGTGACCTTTATGTAAACTATTCTTAGAATATATTCAAGAACAAATTCATATTTGTGAAGTTGTAATTTTTCAGAACAAAGTTCTGTGAAATATTTAATAACCAAATTAATTAATCAATTAGAAAAATCTAATTCACGAAAAAATATTAGGTTACTACGAGGATTCGAACTCTGTTCTGAAAAATTACAACTTCACAAATATGAACGTGTTCTTGAATATATATAATATCTGTTGTATAAAATGTATGTCCAAATAAAATGAATTATTCAATTAATTCTGGCATCCATCTAGCGGTCGCATTGCAAAGTAATTTCAACTACCGTATCAAAAAAGTGGATTGCTCTGTGGACAGAAATGTGATTGAAAATATAAATTAATCAATTAATAAAAATAAGAACTACATATAAGGTCGATATATTAACGGAAACATAGAGGGTTCCTATAGCTTAGTGGTCAGAGCACCGGCCACGGAAAGGAGGTGACCTGGGTTCGAATTCCAGTAGTAACCTAATATTTTTTCGTGAATTAGATTTTTCTGTATGTCTTTCTAATTGATTCATTAATTTGGTTATTAAATATTCTTAGAATTCGAATCGGATTAGATTTCGCCTCCGTCGTGTCGCTTTACAATATTTTTGCCTTAACTAAAATTCATCAAACACGAGCCTGTAAATATAAAATATAGGCTTAATTTTTAAGAGGTTTTGCTTCGAAAATAAAACAAATGTATATTCATCGTTTTTATTTTCCACAAAACAAAAAAAAAACACGCGTCTGAACATGAAAGAAAATATAAATAATGTTTACTGACAAAAAAATAATACAATGAAATGTACATAAGATGAAAGGAGGCGAGCCAGATAAATAAATATATTCAATACAGAGTTGGTATGATACATTTATTTGAGAAGTAAAGCCATTTCATACAGTTTAAAATATGATTTTGATGAAAAATAATACCAAGTATGTAGGCTCATTTTCAGAACGTCACATTTTTTTTTGCAAAAATACAATTTCATACGAATATCGTCTATATATATAAAAATTTCGTCATCTGTCTATCTGTAATGTCCGTAACAAGCTGCAATTACAACTTTAGATAATTAGAGTGTGACACCCAACCGGAACGCGGCAAAAGTAACACGCAAGGGTCGCCCACCAAATTACACGATCTTCACATTTTTATTTAATTAATTTTTAGTTTTGGGTTTAAGTGAATAAAGTTGTAATGTATCGGGATGTAGTGTAACGCGTGGCAAGCTAGTGATAGAGTGGAAGGTAGTAAGAATAAAAAAAATTACGCTTGATACTCTGGTTTATTTCGGAGGCTTCGAGATTTGAATTGTGCGATTACAATATAAATGTAACAATTTTGTTTAGGTTACAAAGTAGGTATAACACGTATAAATGGTTGTTGGCATTCATGTGTGTATGTTGCGAAGTTTGTAGGGGTGTACTATTATATATGGCAAGTAAGTAATGCGCGAGATAGTAAAACCAGATATATAAAAACAGTGGTATATTTCGATTTAATCGAGATTAACAAGATGGAATTACAATAAAAAAATTGTATGTTGAAGTAACAAAACTCAACGCTAATGTTATTCAAACGGCTAAAGAAGGAATTCAAATGTGCGAAAGCTGCGCGTCGTATGGTATGTTGGTGGTATGTTGGTAAGGACTATGGTTGCGCTACGCCGTTTTATATAGGATCTAGATCACCATAAGTGAATAAAGTTGGTTTCGCTTCATTTTCTATTTTGCGCTTTCTATGTACTTTTATTAATTTTCCTTTATTTTTTTAACTTTCTGTCTATTTGGTGTTTGTGGTGGTGGAATTTTGTAATTGATATTTCACCAAGTTCCCGACTAGCTAGAGCTCTGAAACTTTCAACATGTATGTAAAGTGGATAACTGTACATTCATCATTCTTGGCACTACAACCCTTGGTGGGTCTTGGCCTCCTCAATAATTTTCCTCCACTCATCTCGTCTAGTGCCAGCTCTCTCCAGTTTCGAAACTGTACATTATGAAATCATTTTCGACGTTAATAAGTCATTATTTTGGTCAACATTAATAATCACGTCACTCACAAGTAAGAGCCGCAGAAATATTTGAAGAACATGACGTTCGAAAATTTGTTTTAGACTTTCAAACAATGTGTTTAATATTTGGATACTGTATGTGGGATGTTGAAAATCCATTATGAATATACATGCAAATAAAGCGTAATAAAGCATTTCTTAATTTTTTTTGTTTTACATATTTCAAGCCAAGGTAAATATCGATGATCCTTAAGTGACACCTAGATTTTGAAAAAAAGTGTACTCAAGGTGTACCTTCTAATGCTACTCAGGTTCCATTGTGTAATAGGTCTTCTTCTTTTTCTTGTATGGCGGTAAGATTGTTAAAGTGGCATAAGCAGACTTCCACCCTCCATCGAGTATCTATCCATCCACCAATGTAACGCCTCTAGCGCTGACTTACGAACTTTTGAAATGCCTCCCGGGAGAACGTGGATTAGACAGGCTTCGTTGTTTGAGGACCCCCATTTAAAGTTATGTACATGCTACCCCAATTCAAATACATATGAAATCTGTTTGCTATGGCGATAACAAGTTAATTTTAAAACGTTATTTATTGTTTTAAACGTACATATATACGAATATACAGGTTGTAACAGAGCTATTCCACAATGCTTTACAGGTGGATTCCTACCTTGATTACGACTCTAAAATGTTCAAGCCACCATGACCTTAATATGATAATGAGATATGCAACGTCAAAGTTCGAATTTTATTTTCAATATTTCTGATGGACTATCATTACAGTAACTTTTATCTAATATGAAAATTTCTTCTCTTTAATACAAGTCAAATAAAATGATTGTCAAGATCCTTTAATTTATCACGCGTGATTTTTGCTGTATGCTGTCTGGCGATGTTGCGTTGAAAAGAAATGTTTCTTCTGAATATTGACGGTCTTTTAATTTTTATTGCCTCATTTAAATGGTCGAGTTGGCAGCAGTATATCTTGGCTCTTATAGTTTGGCCATATAGAGCCTGTCCAGATGGCGCGGTTTACGCGCGAGTCCACTCGCGCGTTCCAATTTATATTGCGTCCAGATGCCGCGTTTCAATTTATATTGCATCCAGATAAGCAAATATTTGTTTTATTTCAGTAGATGTTGGCGCATATGGCAAGGGTAATGACTCCACAATTTTTAAAAACTCTGTTTTATATAAAAACTTGTCGAAAAAACTTTAGATATTCCAGACCCAAAGCCAATATTGCGCATCTCTACCATGGACTTGCGCGTAGTTCTGGAAGCAACAATGCCGCTCGAGTATCTCAACTAGGGATTGCAATCCGGTATCATCTCCAATCCGGCTCGATTTCATCCGATTGGATCCGGCCGGATTCGTGTCAAGATTGAATCTTTATAGGACTAGGTCCCTAATCATAATTTTCTTTAAATGGAAACGGGGTAAGAGTAAGTAATGTATTGTGATTCTTAATAATAATAAACAGAAAAATAAAACACGTATTAATTACAATAAAATCACTTTTTATTAATAACTACTCTTTGGTATTAATTGAACCTATTCAATCAATCGTTATAAAATCTGGTAAATAATAAAGTAATCAGTCTCATTACGGTGATTATCTGTAAGTAAATTATAACATAGTCATAATCTACGCAAACTTAACGAGCAGTCTTTGATTTGATAGTTATAATCAACTTCAGCCATAACACAAATAATAACAAAAAAGAAGGATGTTCTGCAATGCACAAATTAGTATAAAAATCATTTCTGTGTCTGAAAAACGATCTAAGGAAACAAATAATGTTGATTGTATTGTCCCCTAACCTGCTTTTTATAGAACTACAAATATAATAAGCGGCCGAAAAGCCCTTTCCGCCTCAAAACTGGTTGGCCGAATCGTCATTAAGCGATTATAGGTCAGCGAAAATTATTTCCCTTTTACTCCTACTTCATAGACAGTCATTTTCCTTTTAAGTATTTTCTCATAATCTGTTTCCTTTTTAGTTTTAATTTTTCTACAATCTTTTTTTCTTTTTTGATTTGATTTTCTAGTTCCTCTATCAATTGACGTGCAGTCAAAATCGGAATCTATGTTCTCGTCTGCTGTACTTGTCACATTTTCATCACTGATGAGTCGGTCTAGCATTTTTTTCATTTCCTGTCGTATGATGCTCTTTTTGGGCATGAAATATGTATTGTCAGCTTGCCTCAAATATTCCTCATATTTTTTGGATTATGTAAATAAGTTAATATGCCTGTCACTACCGTGCGTCTCGGGCATTCTCGATATCTGAAAACTCTCGACACTAAACGAAAGTGGCCGAGGAGGCGTGGAGCATGCCGATCGGTTTGGCATCGCTCGTAACTGCGCGCAATTTGCATTGAAATATTTTCTTTTCGCATTTTTTGTACTTTACCGGATCCGGTACCGGATCCGCCGGACCGGATTGCAATCCCTAATCTCAACACGCGCGGTGCTCGCGCGTATCACGCGCGAGTCGAGTGTCCCGCGCGTAGCGCGCGTTTTACACGCGACTGACCATACGCGCGTCAGCATCTGGACGGGATGTATGTAGCTCCAGTATCTCGAGAACGCACGAGTGTCTACGCGCGAGTGCACTCGCGCGTAAATCGCCCCATCTGGACAGGCTCATAGAAGCAGTTCGTAATAGATAAATAATCCCCTTGAAATCCCACCACACCGACAAAAGGACTTCGCGCTTTGGAAAATTCGGTTTTGGTGTCGGTTGTCATTTTGAGAGCCATTGTTTTTTGCGAGTTTAGTTCGAATACATAACCAAATTTACATCCCCATTTATCAGAGTTCAGAAAAATTACGATTTTTCTTCTAGTTCGATCAAGTTCTCGCACGTCCGCATCTTCACTACCTTATTTTCCTAGCTCAGATCATGCGGTATCCTAACTTATTGTTAATGGATTTTTTCAATTTTTTTCATGTTATTGCATTCTTATGAAACAAATATAGAAAATATGTTGATGGTTTGATGGAAGAAACACAACTAACAAATCCTTGTTTGAGTAATATATGGGAGATCAATAATTAATTAAAAACTAAATAGAAAACAAATTCGAAAGATAACTATTTGCAAAAAGTACCTGGTTATTTATAATATTTAATTTGCTTTTTCTAGCTAACTATTTAAAAAAAAAAATTTACCCAAATGTAATTTTTAAGTAACCTAACAAACACTTAATGGTTTATTTCCAAAAAATGATAAGCAATTTTTGAATAGTTATTATTGCTATTTAAACATCTTAAGCGCTCTTGATGCACATGGTTTCACAAAGTTATTGAAGAAAATATAAATGCATTTATATTTTGATTTTTCAAATATATAAGACGACTTAAAGCAGAAATTTCATATATCAAGATTTTTAGGTCATGCTCAATCTTTATCATAATAATATCTTGCATTTTGAGAGGGGTATTGTCTAAACTGTATACATCATTTTTATATCAGTATTAAAATACAAATGAAATAATCAATATTTCAATAACTGAGTGCAAAAAATATTATTAAAATAAGTTAATGGTCTGTGTACGTATAAAGAGAGACTAATGAAGATGTGATTAATCTCTCATGCATGTATTGAAATGTTGATCTAAAAGTAAACCGGAATAATTTGAGATTGATAGAAAGAGGTAAAAAAGAGACATCGACACGTCAAACTCGCGTAAACGATTACAACGACTCGACAAATGCGTACACATTTCCTGAAACCGTAAATTTTTACACTTCGAAAATTTAGACAAACATGAGTCATTAAATAAAAAACATTTATGCATTGCCTTTTCACCGCTGCTGGAAGATTTTCATTCACCCAACTGACGAACCGTAAATTAGGGAAAACGAAGTGACATTTGATGTAGAACGAGGGTGAAGTGAGGCAAGATACAGTGAATTTGTGTGTCACTGTGTACATGGGAACTTCGAAAGGGGAAGTCATCTTAAATGAATTTGATGGGATCAAATTCCGTATCTCAGTGTTTGCCTCGAGTCGAAAATGTCCTCTCATATAATTAAGATTTTAAAAAAAAGAGGACACGCTTTAATAAGTTTGTTTCAGCTTACAATATTGATTTAAACAGTAAAAAAATAACAAAATGTCGGGTGAATAAATAATTTATTACTAGAATTTAATCAATTGGTAACAAAAATATCGCAAAAAAGACATGCATTTATATACTTTCCATTAAACTTCACTAGAATGATAAAAAAAATTTCTTTTAAATTTTTATTTCTTTTTTCGCGTATATGAAGTATAAAAATATATTATATGTTTTAATATCAAAAAAATCGTTTTAAATATTTCATTATCATACGAAATACATAAACGCCGAATGTTTCAGGGCTAGTGCGGAAGTTGTCAATATTTTGATTATTAAATTTGGATACAAAAAAAAAACAAGTATAGTAAGTTATGCATTTTTAACAAACTATTGAAATCATTTATTTTTTAATTTATAATCTACAAAAACAAATACCAAAAAACATACATACATAGCAAAAATTACGACGTAGGTATGCAAACTACAAAAAAATATTTTTATTTTATTTTTTTTTATTTTCATTTTCATTTATTGGTTTTCTTACAGCCATATAATTAATCAATCTTGAAAAAAACAATAATTGATGTACAGAGTTTTGGGCCAATTACAAGAAAACACATATATACAATCGATAAAAAATAAGAAAAAACATGTCCAATAGTGAGTTTGTGTGAGTGTGTGTATTTGTGTGTTTATTTATTTATTTTGTTTTGGGAAAAGTTAACAGCAAAACAATCTTAAAAATTTTCCACTGAATTTAAAAATTATTGTTCTATAAGATTTAAATAGATCCTGAAAAACGTTATGAAATATTAGCAATATCGATTTATGTGATTTCAACCCCTCTATTTAAATCAAGGAGAGATAAATGTTTATTCAGAATTATAATTACGTTAGTAATATTTAGTTAAGGAAATTAATATCACAATCATTGTTAATTAAAGGCATTGTTGACTGTCATCAATCGTCGCATTCGTGCTTTTGTATTTGCTCATCAATTTTCATCTGGAATTCTCAATTAAAACGGTGATAAAACGAATTGTGGTGGCTGCCAACTAAAACCGTCACTAGGAAGTCTCCAAATGGGATATTTGCTGATTGGAAATTCATTTTGTGAAATCTAATTTATTTTATTTGCCGTCTAAATTGAATGTGAGCGCATAAATTGGGGTGTTTCCGGTCCGGTTATGTATTTTAGGGGAGAGATTCTTTCGGAGATTTTAAAAATGTTATTGCCGAAAAGATAATAAAATAAATCGTTTTTATTTGAAATCCATGACGATTTGCTTGTTAGTTTTGCCTCTTCTCTTTTTTCGATGCTCAATCAACCGCGATTCAATCTTGATATGGCTGAAATATTTTTACAAAAATGGTGATTCAAATCACCCTTTGGTCAACCAAAGTGTCTGAATAGAAAAGCATGTTAAATGAAAATAAAAGCACAATATAAATTTTGAATACATATTATTTTTTCAAAAAATTCAAAATGATTTTTATTATAAACAAGATGCTTTAATTAACAAAATGCAAAATTATTTGTGGTGATGTTTTTAATTACCAAGATTTTTTAATTGTGAAGATGTTTTAATAAACAAAATGCAAAATGTTCTTAGGTTTTCACCAATCATCATCAGAATCTTCTGGTTTGTGTCTTCTGGGTTTATGCCGTGTTTTTAAATATCAGCCTTGATGATGGACGCTGCAATAGGATCCAAAAAGTCGGCCAGAAAGGTCGTAAAAACACGGCATAATACCCCAAAAGACACAAACCAGAAAATGCAAAATGATTTTGTAGCGATTTTTTTTTTTAATTAAGAAGAATATACTTTGTTTACAGCACTAATTTGTTGAAAATTCCAACATGTTTCGGAACCAATGGCCCCTTCATCAGGATACCACCTATACTAAAAATTAAAAGTATAGGTATACACAAAATAAATATATGGGAGAGGAATAAATAATTAATTGCTTATATGAAAAAAAATTTAAACTACTTGCAAAAAGGATCTGGTTTAACACTTTTTTCATTTCCAAATATTCAACTGGACTTCTGTATTATCTGTGTGTAAAATTTGTACATCTTTATCAATATCAAAGGAATGATCCATTTCCAAAAGCTGATTATGAAAATCCGAAAAATTATTGCTCCTCAAGCACCTAGTATTCCTTAACTCTAACATAAAAATTCCTACACCTTGTTTATATATTAATTTGTTTTCATTTTAGTACTTAATAATTTATTTATCTCCCTATATTTATTTTTTATTTTGTGTATATCTTCTTTGAATATTAATTTTTAGTATATTTCGTATCCTGATGAAAGGACTATTGGCCCCGAGACATGATGGTATTTTTAACAAATTAGTGGTGTAAACAAAGTATATTCTTGTTAATTATATAGATATTATTAATTTTCTTTATTACCATTATACGTACGTGCAATACTTGGTTTCAGTAGAACTAGGCTTATTG
Source organism: Agrypnia vestita (assembly GCA_016648135.1). Lineage (NCBI taxonomy): Eukaryota > Metazoa > Arthropoda > Insecta > Trichoptera > Phryganeidae > Agrypnia > Agrypnia vestita. The sequence continues at coordinate 68,614 of JADDOH010001023.1, read as the reverse complement.
GGGACGTGAAAGGCACATTAGCAACAGCGGAACAAAAATAGGAACCAAATGCTGTTTCAATACAGGAACGTACCTTCCAAACTATTATGGCTAATTAAGAACAAGTAACTCATTGCTTTTTCACCATTAAAACACACGGTATTCGCAGTGACTTGATTATTCTAGAAATCTGACCAGGTCAAAAGCTGTAAAATAACTCGCCGCCCGCACAGCAACACAAGTATCATTTTTTATAATCGCATAACAGTTTGCTCCATTTACTATGCAAGTTATGCAGTAAAGTGAGTACCTATATGGTGGCGATATTCTGTTTGATGTTTCAATGTTATCATTAAATACATCGAGATGATCGCTAAATTCATTTGAGAGTTGCACACTACGCGTTATGCTGTGCCTATTCAATACATCCGTTCTGCATTTTCGGACATGAAATAGCGCGTGACCTCGATTTCGCGAATAATTATTTGGTACAAACAGGATATAATTTTCTAGTAAGTTCGGAGCTTTAATTATATTGGTAGACAAGCCTACATTTTCGGTAAGGGTGGGAATGAATAGGGTATGATGGGATGTCAACGGAATTTAGGTATTCAGAAATACAGAACACGATGCTGTGTGCCAATAAGGCTTTTATCTGTCACACATAATTACGCTGATATAGGCTATAAATAATGTAATTTGAAAAATATTTTAATGTCTTGTAAATTATTATTTTTTATCCTATATATTGCATCAGTATGCTTAGTATTTTTAATTTGAATATCGAATATATTTTATCTATATCTATTACTAATACTCGTATATAAAGAGGTAAAGTTTGTGAGTTTGTAAGTTTCCGGAACTACTAATCCCATTTCAAAAATTCTTTCACTAATATTAAGAATGAATTTTCAAAGTTGTTAAAAGTTATATATTTCTCAGTTAAAATAAAAGAGCTTTTCGTGGAGACCATTTTTACAATTAAAGTCGACGAAAAAACGGTCGAGCGAAAGCGTTTCTTACGAACGCTGCCTTAACAGTAAGAGATAAGAGTAAGAGAATGCTTTCTACAGAGAAGTTGTAGAACTCAAAAAGTTATATAAAAAAGACCGCGTTGATATATATCTATATGTTAAGGTTAATTCACAAAATGATAAAATATGAATAAAATATATATTTAAATATAATTTTAATATGTCGGGGGTAATTTAAGTAAGTAATGTTAAATTCTTATCAAAATAAATTTTCTTATAGTCAGAAATTTTTTATGTAGATAACAATTGCCTTGTACAACATTCGTTGGACGAGTAGCTTAGATTGTATTGATTTTTCACTGATACTCTAGTCTCCATCTGAGGCACAGCTAGTTTAATATATTTTAGCTAACAGGCCTCTTATTATTTAGTTGTTGTTCCCAAAAAACTTTCAGCTTGTCAATATTATAACATGAGTTTTTGCTGATCTCGTTATTTCTTCAAACTTCTGGATTTATCGCTTCGGTCTACTGACTGGTCTAGAATGAAAAAACGTGATTTATGAGTTTGATATTTTTTATTAACGTTCGTGTAAATCTGTGTTGACTTGCTTGTGTGAGCTTTATATTAAAATGAAGGAAAATTACTAAAATAAATTATTATTATATTTTTTATTCATGATTCTCATGCAACATACCACAAAAATACCAGTTTGTCTTTGATTTAAATACTATAGAAACAAGACCAAAGAAGAAATAACTAACATTATTTCTTTTTTGGTCATCCTTCATTGAATGTAAGTAAAACATAAAAGATATATATATGTATGAATAATATAAATAAAAGAAAAACAGTTACTTCTTCAATATTATTATTATTTATAAAAATAAAACACTCTGTATATATTGACCTCGAAATATTTTGATCATTCAATAAATATTGGTTTTATACAAAATGTTTTTTTAAGAATAACAGTTACATCAACAACTTTTACAGATGGTGAATTTATGAAAGAAGTGATTAAATTAAAATATCTGATAGTCGTAATAGACGTTACGTCTTATCTTAAAAATATAAGATAGGTATATTAATTTAAAAAAATCTTAAATGAACTTTTGTTCGTCGCATGTTACTGTAGAAGAATTTTATTTTGGAAGTGAAGTGTAAATGCAAAAATTATCAGCACTGCGAAATATATTTATGGGAATATTATGGGGAAGAAATAGGCATACCCAAAGAGTACGCAAAGCATTAAACGAATTCAATATGACGACACTCAAACAAATTCTCACAGAGATGAAACTACCGTGTATCAAAAATTTACTAGGATGGCCCAGGGCGTACGATCTGTGTGAGGTGGTTTAAGCTATTGCTTTACACAACGAAGCGTTCACCAATTCCACCGTAAGAACGTCCACACATTATCATAATTAAAAAATAATACGGGTACGGGAACTAAAGTTTTCTAGAATATTTCACACTTATTATCCAATTTCTTAATTCGCACTTACTATCTCTAATCACCCGTTCAAATAATACATTATATTTCACTGTTGTAATGGATGTTTTCTATACAAAAAATGTTTTTTGTAAATCGGGGGAAAAAATATTGACTCCAGCCGGTACCCAAGCATTATTGGAATCAGCGTGCAATGACCGCCCCTGTTTCTATGAAACTCATCTCACTCTCTCTCGTTAGATTCCTGAATTGTTCAGTAGGCTATAATCAGTGCAAGCTTGTCTCTGACAAGATTAACACGCATATGATCAATAGTGGTGATAGTTTTAAGAGGATTTAATTTTGCTAGAATAAATACTTTAACTGTGGTACAAATGTGTTTTAAAAACACGCGAGGTAGGACATTTCCGCTGATACCCAACCCTTTTTCCTAAAGAACGGGTTTATTTCATCTCTGTACATTTTTAGATAGAAAGAAAGAATAAAAAAAGGAGTGTTGAGATGGTTTGGTCATGTAGAACGTATGAGCGAGGAAAGGAGGGTTAAGAAAATATATAGGGCAAGTGTTGAAGGCAACAGGAATAGAGGGCGTTCGCGAAATACATGGCATGATCAGATACTACAAGTATTGAAGGATAGCACTGTTTAAAGCCTCAACAACTGTAGAGCATGCATGGGAAGATGTATGAATGTAGCCGAAAGTTGTGTGCCAAGATACAAGAATATGGCGTTCTATGCTGTGTGCCTATCCCTGCAGGGAATCGGCGTGATGGTTAGTTAGTTAGTTAGTAAATTTTTGTACTCTATGGAATGACAAAAAAATTAAATAATGTATAACATATGTGTCTTGTATAAAATTCGAAAAGATTATTTAATTAAAGAATGATGTAGGTATATATATTAAAGAGTATGTTTCTTAACGTTGCATTATTTAACTAATAATCAATATATAGTACAAAAAAAGTCCCTGGCGGACGTCTGTCCGTCTGTATGACCGCGCTAATCTCGAGAACCACAGAACGGATTTTTATGAAAAATTTACTGTAATGGTTTGAATTTCTTCAGAAATATTTTTATGTATTAAAAATTTCCTTAAAATACACAATAAGCTGAGCAATAACGGTATAAGTAAATCAAGTCGGGAAAATTTTTCCGCTTAAGTCCTTTCGTGTGAAACGCTGCCTAGTCCGTTAGAGATACAAAAAAATATTAGAAAAGAATTGTGTAAAATTAAATGATACACAAAAAAGTCAGTAGTACCGATATCTATATTTTAAGGATAAATAAAGAGAGGGCGATCGCGGAAGACGTGGCATGACCAGATTAACCAGATACTGGAAGATGGTCCCGTTAGAAGCCTCAACAACCGTCGAGCTTGCATGCGAAGATGTATGAATGTGGATGAGGCGAGATTTGTATGTCAGGACAGAAGAGTATGGCAATCTATCTTCTTTGCCTGCACCTACGGGGAAACGGCGTGATGGTAAGTAAGTATGTAAGTTAAGGATAAATTACACCAACTATTTTTCTATATAAAATTTCATCAAATGTAAGAAGACAATATAATGATTGACTTTCAAGTAATTTTGACCGATTCAGTATTAATCCTTATCAAATTAAACATCTTATTAACCTTAAGCATTTACCGCAGATCAAAATTTTCCTGTACCAAATCATCAAATTAAATATCTAATAAGATATGACGGGTTTAAACTGTACGTCATATTTTCGCTAGTAAATAAATAAATGCAACTGAATTTTTTATCACTTTACGATTAAACTCAATATATATTCCGGTAAGATGTAGCGGATTATACCTGGAGACGTCTGAGGGAAGCCGTAAGCCCGGCGTCTATTTACGATGTGGCCCGCGCAGAGATAAGTTGGTGTCACGGACGTCGGAAGGCTCAGCGAGTCACTCCTGGGAAGTCCTGTCTGATACCTCGCCAAGTTTTTTGCCGATCCTTCGTCTTTTCACATGCCGTTAGGAATTCCATCTAAAGCCAGGGGAAGGCACCCGCGGGAGGGATACAGATAACACGGGCCGTCATCAAAACGTGAGTTTGTTCCCGCCGAACCTCCCTTAATTTTCTCGCACCCGAGTAAAGGTACAAAAAGTACTTTTTACCGGAAACTAAATTTGTAGGGGAATATAAATCAAATACAAATATGAGTTAAAATAATAAGGGTAAATTACCAGGCGACAGTTCTTTTCATATCCGGTGATATATACTCAAAAAATTTCAAATGTTTTTTTTATGAACTTTGTATATTTGGATAAAACAATTTATGGCTTCATAATATTTGAAGCCATAAATTGTTATTTCAAAGTATCTCAGTGTTCTTTATTTTTTTCTTTTAAATGTAAACAATATTTCGAATTCCGATTCGCTCCTCTCTACTTATAAAACTCAATATCTGTCTGTCTGTCTGTTCACAAATCTACAACGCTTGTTCGACCTGATCCAAATTTTGCATACTTATACTTTAGGACCCGGCGGATAACAACCCATCCTCCTTTACTCCTCCCCCTTCTCCTGACATATTTTTCATTCAAATGTGTAGCGTTCGACTGATCTGACTCAAGCTCTGTATACTTATTCTTTAGGACCCGGTGGGTATAGAAGGCAATATTTCCTCCCTCCTCCTTTACCCCTCCCCTTGCTCCTGATATATTTTATGTACAAATCTACACCGTTTGACAGATATGACCAAATTTTTTCATGGCTATTCCTTAGGACCCGGCAGGTAATATATATAACATTTCCCCTTCCCCTCAACCTCATCCCCTCCTCCTATATATTTTCTATGCAAATCTACACCTTTTGACCGATCTGACCCAAATTTTGCATACTTATTCTTTTGGAAACGACGGGTAACAAAAGCGGCATTTACGGCCTTCCCTTTTACTCGACTCTTTCAAGTTATTAATCACTTACTCACATATTATAAAATCGGGAAAAAATGCACATAATCGAAGTTTTCTGAACAATTTAGAAGATTTTATAGTAATCTGGAAATCGATAGAACACGAGAGTATATACGTAATAGTCCGAGAGATTGGGAACATTATATAAATATCGACGCCATCGCAAGTGAAAACCGTTCAAGTTTGACAACTGCTCATTAACCACACAAGGCGAAGTCACAGCGGCAAATAAGTGAACCTTGAAACGGCGTGAATTAAAATAAATGCGTGTGGAATATTCAAGAGACAACTTACAGAATAGTTTTCTGGTGTTCTAGTTATATTTGTGTCCTATAACTTTGTTTAAAAATAAAAAAATAATGATTTTAAGTATTTCATTTGGTTTTCATATGGTTCTCGTGTAGGTATATGGTTTTATATTAACTCATTTTTAAACTCTAAAATTTACAAAATACGTATTTTCCTAGCTTTTGCTTAAATTTTTCGTTTTTCGTTTATTTTTTTATTTTTTCTGTCGTTTCATCGAAAGATAATAAAATATATGTGTTAAATTATTATTTTAAAAATTAAAATATAATTAAAAATTTATTGACAAATTCTCCGACTGTGAGAAAACAATAGGGTATCTAATGAGATATCCTGTGATTGTTCGATTTTGTTCCTAGCCGACTTTGGGACCGCATTTCGCAGCTCCAGCCTGGCAATATCGCGTGGTCGGCAGTTATGCGGACTATTGCCCTTTGATCATTTTAATTAAACCATTTAGTTGTTCAGAGAACCGCGTTTTAGCTACACTTTTCACAGTCGTTTTCGCAGTAATCTTTTTTTAATCAATAATTTAAGTTTTATAGAGCCTAAAGCATCTTATTATGACATTTTATAAAATAATTGTTGAGTTTTATATTTCAAAAATGACGGTACTCTTGCATGACGGTTCCTAAGGAATAAGTAAAAACAAGGATTTTTTTTAATTGTAAATAAAAATATTCGAAAAAAATGTTTACTATAAAAAGTTACCTACGTAACGCAAAGTTACGGGGACAGACAGATAAATAAACGGACGGACGGATATGTACAGACATATAACGAATTTATTGTAATTGGGATTTATTGTTGTCTAATTTTACAATAAATAAAATATTTATAAAAAGATGAACTGTATTCTTACTAATAAATGTATTGTAGTACGTCCCAGGAGAACATAGGAAATGCAAATACTCTGAGAGACGATATGAATTTCTAATATATTTTTAAGTAGTGTTTAATTTTTTCAAGAACACAAAAATAAAAATGAAAATGAAAATAATTTTCAGGAGTATTCTACTGTATGTATATGTTGATAATTCGTACAAATGTCATACACATAAAAATAATATAACTCACATGACACATATATTATATTTATACTGTTTTACGGAACGACAAATATCAACCATAGAAAGCGATAGCGTAAATCTGTATTGAATAAAGGAAACCGTGTAACATACACACTACAACTTTCCAAATTTGATAGATTTGGTGGTCGATTTGGCTGAAATTGGTGAATAATACACCGTGTAAAGTGATCACTTAAGCCAACCAATGACTTTCCGTATGACCACCTGTAAATATAAGTATTACTACCATACCTACTTTTCTATATAAAATAACTTCCTATCCGCCATGAAAAGATATCCGTGGCAAACCCTTAATTTTCTCTTAGAACCTATATATTTATTTGTGTACTTTTAGTGCCTGTGTATGGTGAATTAATTTTTAAAAATTAATAATATTAATTAATGCCAAAAATTCTTACACCATAATCATTATTGCAATTTGATGACTGTTGAATAAAGAAAAAGAGAGCAAATGAGTGTAGAAGCTATATATTTATTTGTGTACTTTTACTGCCTGTGTATGGTGAATTAATTTTTAAAAATTAATAATATTAATTAATGCCAAAAATTCTTGCACCATAATCATTATTGCAATGTGATGACTGTTGAATAAAGAAAAAGAGAGCAAATGAGTGTAGAAGCCAGAAAGGATATGCACGGTCAATCGAAATTGCATGCAGAGGTAGACTTAGGATTAACATTGTGACAGAAAGTTCGCGCGCCATATATATATTATATATAACTTACACTGTATAAGTGATTTCTATGAAGTGATTTCTATGAAATCGCAACTGAGGTGGCTTGGGCACCTACTAATAATGTCTGATAACCAAATTCCTAGGAAAATACTGAGTGCGATTCCCGAGGGTAGACGTCCAGTGGTCTGCCCCAGATACAGTTGGGCGAGGCAACTTCAGAAATTGTGTGAGAAAAGGATGGAACTATAATGGACGGAGGCCGTACAATCAGTGCAAGATAGGGACAGGGACGAATGCGCCTTGTCGATGCAGTGGGTCCCCGACCCGCATAGGACAAGGGGAAGAAGATGAAATGGCATTGAATAAGTCGGTCAATAAATGCTGTAACTCTACACGGAGTACTATTTGAAAGCACCAATCTATCGTAACAGAGGCGATGGACGCAAGAAATATAATTCAGATTTTTATTATAACAATTGATCACGACAGGGTAATGGGAATATTGAAAAAATATTGATAATACCTATGAGAATTTAATAATTTTTTGGTGGCTTTGATCAACTACTCACAAAAATCTTATACCACAGCAATGATATCCTGTAGCTGGTAAAACAGCATCTGGTAAAAATAATTTGCAGTCAAGTAGGGTCAAGTGGGGAATAGTGTAACACGGGACACAGTGTAACGTTACTAATATTTTTTCTCTTTTTAATTTGTCTATTGCGTCTCTTTACGTATTTTGACAATATCGTGCGCCGCAATCTTAAACCTTGTTATCTTAGGTTATATTGCTTGGTAAACGGAATTATGTTCAAAATTAGGTATTTTGTAAAAAAATTGTGAATAATATGACTAGTGAAGTTTCATTTTTCTTAAAAAACAAATAGTTTCTGGTGAGTACCTATATTGTGAATTTAATCTTCAATTAGTTGGTGTTTAAAACGTCCACAATGTTTAACGATATTTCTATCCTATAAAATTCAAAAATATTTTGTTTTTTACACTAAGACGTGGGGCACGGTGTAACGGGGCACATTATAATATGTTATAGTGAGCGCCCTTGAGTATTTTCATTTTCTTCCAGGTTTATACATGTAAATTGGTGCGAAATCATAGTAGAAAGACTATATTGAGAACGGGGCTTGAACCCCGGGCCAGCAAACCCGAACCGGCCGCTCTCTACCATTGCATATTTTTAAATATTATTATATTATTATAGCCTTGGTTTGTAAAAAACGCAAAATAAAATAATCTTTACGAGTACTTATATTTGAATATTACTATATTCACGTTTTTTTTGACGCCTTCTTCTTCGTGTCACATTAATCCCCTGTTGAATGTAAGAGAATATACGACTATCTCTCATCTTATCAATATCTTAATACTGATCACTTGTCTTGTATTTCCTTCGCGCCTACATAGCCGCTTCATGCAATGAGGTTTGCGTCATCGATCCAGCGAGCTGGAGAGCTACCTAACTTCCGCAGCTTCCAATCTGCAGCCTACATTCAACCATATTTCACCCCAACGGCAGTCTTTTCTTCAGTTCAAGCGCCCGACCCGTTGCTATTTGAGCTTTTTATTACTACATCTGTTACTCTGCTTCTACGGCAAATGTCTTTATTTCTTATTCTATTCCTCAAGGAAATTTCGAGAATAGATTTTACAATTGCCCACTGGTACCTAAGACTTGCGGATGAGAGCTGCTGTAAGTGTTCTAGGTCAGTTCCAGGAGGACGCATTATTTGAAGACTATTGTTCTAAGGGAATGTAAAATTTTTAGTTTCAGGTTTATATTCAATGTACTTCACGTACATTTTATATTTTCGTACGGCGAGTCATTTGACGACAACTTATTAACAATTTAGTACGCGCCATTCCGATGTTGACGACGCGACGGTTGTGTGGTGTGAGTAAGGTCGATGCGGGGCAATGATAGCGATTTACATAATTGAGCCAGGCAATTATCGTATAATTGTTTAAACAATATAATAAAATTCCATTTAATATATTTTTATGAACATCAAATATTTTTATTGAATTTGGCGTTTTTCTCTACTGATATTTTTGAAAATAATAAAAGTAACGACTTTTGATCTAATCTAATCGACATTAATTCAGTTAATTGGTTCCTTTGAATGTCATTCATCTTAAGAATCAAATAGTGGTAAAATAATTTACCCGTTTTAAATGCTCTTTTAAATTACTAGATAATCAGATGACTCAAATTAGATGTTTGTATACAATTATTTTTATAAATTAATTAAAGTTGTAAATATTGTATCCATCGCTTAGAACGATAGATAGGTGTACAGAAAAAATCGTGTGTGTGCTCATGTATGCGCGTTAGAAGTTTTACTGAAAAACTAAAATAAAGACAACATTATATATTAATGATGCTCAAAGTTGTAAAAATCTACACTGGTACTTGTTGATAATTTTATTGTGTTTCATGAAAATAATTTAAACTCCTATTACAGAAATGTAACCAGAAATACAACGAATATTTAAAATAATTGGGCAAACAAAACCATTCTTAAAAAACATCTTTGACAGCCACATTGAATGTTGAATGAATGAATGTGTTTTTTCATATGAAAACGAATATCTGACAATAACGTCGTTTTTGCAAGAAATAATTTAATGAATATCTTTTTTTTTTTAATCGCTTTTAGCATGGTGACAAACAAAAATTGTTTTAAAAAACATCAACAATAACATTAAATACAGAAATCTGTACGAGAAGCCCCTTTTTTACGTTGTTACAATATTATATAAATAGTATTAGGTACACAGCAAAAATCGTAATCACCCCTTAGCTTTTGATTGAGCATCTTTATGATTGGTATTCGATTCAAGATGGTCGATAATATAATATTTATATTACTGGAACACTAATTTCAAGTGAATAAACTTTTTACAGTTTAATGGATGCGCGCGCGTAAGCGTGCGTAGCTTCTGTAACGATAAGAATATTACTCTCAATGCTTCTAAACTTCAAAAAACGTATCCGCTTACAAAATTTTTTAAGGTATTTGTTTTGTAAGTAATGAATCTAATCTTTAATTATCAAGGAACTACTTATATTCCGAAATAATTGTAACTTTTTAATTAAAATGTGATTGTAATTATATTATATTTACATGTGACGATATCGTTTTTATTTTCGTGTATAATGTGTGGGTAGGTATGTAGGTAGTTTGTAGTTATTATTATTTTTTCAATTCAAATTTGAATGTAGGTATCAAATTCACAGTTTTTAAATTTGAGGACTTACCTACTTACCAGGACATAATCATATTTAATTTTCATAGACAAAAATTTGTAAAAAGTATCAGTCAATTAAATGGTGAGGTTTATGGGTAATAAATATAATATGTGTTAACTATGGTAAAGAGTATGGCATCTTTAATTGGTTTTATTTTTGAGATAATTTTCTCGTACACCAAAAAATTTTATTGCGATAATTGATGATGGTGCAATATAATATTTTAATTACAAAAATAAGTATATTGGAATAAATTCTTTTAATTTTTAAAAATAAATATGTAATGGTATTATACCTCCAGAAACATCTTTAAAAGAGAGCTATGCAAGGCGATCCAATTCCATCGTATTATTTTGCACTACAGCTTCTTAAGTGAAAATTCCGTTGGTCGTCAAACATCATAGCGAGATGGCGCCTAAAAAATGAAAGAAAAAAGTTTTAGAATGTAAGATGAAATTCGAATCAGTCCCAAAAGGGTTTCGGATGGGATAATAGATTCACGAGCACAATAGTACGGGGAGGGGGTGTTAGGGATGTGAATTTTGATATTGTATAACGGCAAAACAATGAACTCAGTTCAACTATATACATGGGAAACTTTTGAAAACTATTTTTAATTTTTAACAAACAGACCGTCAACAGGTCATTACTGACCCTAATAGATGGTCCTAGATTGACAATAAAGTACAACGTATGAATATTTTGTGAACACTTGAAAATGATATAGTTATACAATACACTTTTTACGATTAATTAATAATTAAAAATGAATTGGATTATGATATAGTTACACAATACACTTTTTACGATTAATTAATAATTAATAATGGAAAACAATAAATGATAAAATAAATTGAGAATAATATTCAGTTCGTTTTTCCTCAGAAAAACTTTTCGGAGAATGTCACGTCCTGGACATCAATCAAATATATTTACTTAACACTTTGAAATATTTTTTTCGACATAAACAAGATCACCAATAAATCACTCACTCACATTAAATAAGGGCACAGGTGAACTGCGACTATCTTGTACCGAAATTCACAAAAACCTTTTCACAAAGATTTCACCTCTTCCAAGCTCCAAATTTATACAATATTCTAAACATTAAACTAAAAACTTGTAGCCATAGACTAGTATATTTTTCTTCAAAAGTGAAACTCTGGTTGCATGAAAAGGAAAGGAAGCATGCCCAAAATCTATTAAAAGCCATGATATAACCTAAATTTGAAAAATAATAATCCTATAAAAACATTTACTTTCATCTTTTTAAATACTTTTAATTGTTTTATTTTGTTTTATTTTATTAAAAATCCTATTCAGATCATTTATTTTCTTTGTCAATAATAGAATTACCATTTTTAAATTATAAACATTTAATTATTACTATTACTTATTTTTAATTGGCAATAAGATTGATTCACAAATGTTATATAAATAATAAATATTCTTGAACAATATACTTCTGGAAGAGCACTGTCTGCTATAATACAGTAAATTACTAGTGTAGCAGGCAGGGCGTCAAATCAATTTATTATTTACTTGCTGCCAAGACTCTCAGCAATAATGAAAAAAGCTTAATTATTTTTGTAAACACTGTTAATATTATATACATTTGTAATATTGAATAAACATATTGAATATTGAATTGAATTTAATGATACAATGAATTGTAAATAATATTCAGGAAAAAAATATCGCAAATCAATAAATAGTTCAATAAATTTGTTTTTACATACAATTATTATACATAAATCCTTAAGTGTAATAGTTCTATATTTGTTTAATACTGTAGCAAGACTGTATACCTACAAAATGCTGATAACAACCAAGCAATATCACGCAAAGCAGGTCCAGTCATAAATAAGCGCAATATTACGGTTCCCAAAGTTGACAGGACCGCGACCCATCAAAAAAAAAACAATTTTCAGGAGCCACCTCCTGCCTCACATTTTCCCAATACATATTGTAACTATAAGACTGTTTAAATAAGAAAATAAGAAAAACATCCAAATAGAATCGAAATTTTTAAATACGTGATATTTTAATGGGAATGCCTGAATTTTGCTAATTGCTTGCGATTAAAAGTATTTTTTAGCGATGTATCTTCTGATAAATCAATAAGCTCTTCACTTGCTTTGTTGAAAGTTTACTTGGTAAGTTGTCTCAGTCGATCACATGCAGCTCGGCTGCTGACCGAACGACACGACCCGGACGAGACGCGCTGCGCGTTGTTGTGACTGCGGACCACCTAATATCCGCTCGCGACCCACCAGTGGGTCGCGACTAATAGTTTGGAAAATACTTCTCTACAGACTTCTCGTTACCTCTAGAACTTTCTAAGGAACTTATACAGTGTTATTTGGAAAACATTAATAACCTCGCAGGACTATATTCCTGCCATGATTATGAGTCGAAAATGTTCAAGCCATTATGACCTAATATCAATAGTTAAGGAGATATGCGACATCAAAGTTTGCATTTTTTTTCTATATTTCTGACTTATTTTTTGTAATACGTTGGACTATCATTACAATAACTCATATCGATAACGAAAAACTCATTTGTTTCAATACAAGTTAAATAAAATGATTAAAACTGTGAATAAAATTCCAATTGGAATTTAAAGGTTTTTATTTTTTTATTTGACTTGTATTAAAGGGAATAATTTTTTCATGTTCAATATAAGTTACTGTAATGATACTCCAACGTTTTACAAAAAATAAGTCAGAAATATTGAAAAAAAAATGCAAACTTTGATGTTGCATATCTCCTTAACTATTGATATTAGGTCATAATAGCTTGAACATTTTCGACTCATAATCATGGCAGGAATATAGTCCTGCGAGGTTATTAATGTTTTCCAAATAACCCTGTATATAAAAGGTGTCACGCAACATGTGGTCACAGTTCATTTTGTAACGACGAGAAGGTGATATCTCCGCGATATAACCAGTGTGACCAGTGATTCATGACAGTGATATTACAACACGCGATACTACCAACAGAGCGAGCCCACGCGAACAGCAGTGATACCAGCGAAATTGAGTAAAGGGATACTGGGGCGAGTAGAGTTCTTTTAATTTAAGAAAGACATTCGAATTAGTATGTGTAAGCTGTGCGCACGAAATACACTGTTTTGTTGTATTGGCGTTTAATACCCGTAAACATCAACATAACCGAACAATGTGCGTTTTACGCAAGGCTTACAGATAATAATTCGATTGTCTTTCTGAAATGGAAAGAACTATAGTTTCAATGCGGGAACATTTTATTTCCACTAGAGATGTGAACACGGAATACGTGTCATATCAATATTCTTATTATTTTCAAACTAAGCTAAACGCTTGTGCTATGAAAATAGGACTAACTTGCTAGTCTGGAGTGAGATTCGAACCCACAACCTTTGGATCACGAAGCGAGAGTCCTAACCACACAACAAGCAAACGGAATTAACCGTAAATGATCAAAGCGATTGAAGGAGCGTTAATATAAATGTGTGAAATATTCGGGAGATTTTAAGCGACTACATAATTGTAAACGATACCATAATTTATTTGGTGTTCAGTGATTTTCTTTGGTAATAAATTAAACTAAATTAATTTCCAGTGTTTTCCTTTGCCTCCTAAAGCCACGTCCCGTGACAATACTGTTTATTTTTTTATTTGGTATTGTCCAGAATTCAGGTAGGTGATTAGGAGTTGGGGGAAGGAGGCTAAAGAGTAAATTTTGTCGTAGATGCTGCGATGTTTGGGAGGTTGGACGGTATGACTACATTTATCCCAGGATTTTAAGATGCAACTGAATAACGATTTGAAAATATGGCATGCAATAAAATGTAAATCCAAAGATTATACATACAAAATTTTGTTAAGAATGGCCAAATGGTTTAAGGAACACATAGATTAATATCTATGCATATAGATATATATATGTACATATATATATCTATGCATATAGATATATATATGTACATATATGGTTTTAACAGAGCTGATCCACAATACTTTACAGATAGATTCGTTCCTTAGTATAATTTTGACTAAGATTTTAGATTTTACCTTTCTACTTCATACGTGAACAGTTAGGTTATTATTAATCATAGACGCTTATAAAAATAATATTATAAAAAATTGCTATATTTTGTGTGTCAAGTTATGCAATCATCGTTGCCTATCGTTCCATCGTTGCATAAATTCATTATTTTCCTCATAAATTCGTTTCCATTATAAAATCGTTATTTTATTTGTGTGCAGAATTTCAGAAAAAATAGTGAGCCCTGTTATCCGAAACGTCGACCAGAAAAGTAATTTATACACGGCAGAAAATCCTACAAAAATACATACAGATGATTAGTTAGATGTTTTTAACAGAATAATAAATGCAAATCTTAAAAATTAAATAATTTTTTGTCGGGGAGTTGGGCAGTAAGCTTTCGTGCAGTTGGCTGTCGGACGATCGGCATGTCGGGCAGTTGTCAGTAAGCTAAGCAATTAGCTGTCGGGCGATAGGTTGACGGAATTTCGACCCAATCCGTTGTTTCGTAGTTCTTCTTCTACCCCTTTTCCTATTGGGTTAGGGTCCCTGCACTGCACAAAAGGTTCAAACTTTTCCTGTATTGGGATTTGCTCTCCACATCAGCCCAATTAAGTTATCTATAACTTTCTCAGTAGTCCTCCAAATGTTTCCACCAGCTCCTCGAGACGGCCTCTTGGTCTTCTGCCTTCTGGTCTTGCCTGGAATGTCCGCTTTGGCAGTCTATCTGCTGGCATCTGCGAGATATGTCCCAGCCACCCTAACTGTGATTTATCGATAAACGTTTATAAGGATTCTACTTCAAAACATTATCTTATTTGAGTATTTCTGATTCTGTCCCTTCTGGTAACTCCTACTATTCCTCATAGAAATCCCATTTCGGCAGCCCGTAACTTTGAGTGGGTTCTATTTTTATTATTTTATAGTTTTTTTTTTAATATTTCACAATCAATACACTTAATTGATTAAGATATATTATAGATGTCTCTCAGAGAAAAAACTTTTTCAATATGGGAAAGTAGGTATGGAAGTCTTTTTGGAAGGTCATAGGGATTACGACCTATCGTACGGCTGACTTAATGAATAAGTGATACTTTACATAATGTAACGTTCACCAATTCCACCCATGATAGACAACCACATCTATCAAATATTTGGGAGTTATATATATGTTTAATGCTTAACTTGCACACTTTGTTGCGTATGAGCGTTGTTTTTTTACTACCGCCATCTGCAGTTGTAAACTTTGCCAATAACGCCACAAACCATTACAGTAGTCACAATTAATAATGTGGTATCTATATTTTGAGTGGAGTTTTTAAGCAACATTCTTTATATGTGTAGACGATATTCTTCCAAATTATTAACATTAAACTAGAATACGGCTGAAAATTATTTCGTTTTTTTTAAACTCTTTTTTAGACCAGCTTTATAAATTCAGAATTATTGAACACAAAACTGCATCTTTTTACTTTTTACACAATACAAAGAACATCATTTAAAGATGTACTCTGGAGATAAAATACAGTTTTGATTGTGTTCTTGAAAAATTTGAACAAACTCAAAATATTCTGAAACTCTCTTAAAACCACATCGTTGCAGCGAACACCACTATTAATAAGTGAATCTCTTCGTGTTATTTCACTCACCGTATCCAATCACTGCCTGAAGAGCAGAATCTCTTCCGCAGTCGTAATAAATCTTTCAGGCGCACCTCGGGGGTAAGTTTACCTTGGGGGAGGGGGATGCTCTCAGTTCAAAGTACGTCACACCAAAGAAACTGCACTGACAACAAGTCGTTGCACATGTGTGCATGTTTGCCGGAAGAAAGTTACACGTCTTTCCAACGACCATTTGAATCTCGGTTTACCACCTGCATCCAATATTGAATGTGTTCGGTTTGCATTGCATCTTGGGAAATGTAAATACGTACAGAGTACCAAAGTCTTATATTACATAATTAAATTTTTGTGCTTTATTATTTACGCAAGATAAGAAATAGCAAAATTTATGCATTTAATCCTTCGAGAATTATAGTAGTTTTATTTTTAAATAATAAATACGACGTATCTTAATATAAATTTTAATAATTAAAATATTTTATTATTGATGGAATGTGAATTGTGAATGATGGTCGTTAAAAAAAACAACCTTGTTACCTCTACGTGTGTTTAAAAATATTTTTTACAATATGTTTATTCACTATTTATTTCTCAAGAGAAAAATAATCTCTCATCGCTAAGAGATTTTGTTTCTCTCGAAACTTCAGTATGAAAAAAATATTATTAAACTTATTAAACTAAAAATTAACAAAAATTATTTAATGATCAAGATGATCAGGTATAGATAATCTATACCTGATGATGAGAGGGACTGTTCCTCTTGAAACAATAGTAGTAATTTAATAACTCATATTGTGTGTGTATTACAAATTAAAGTAAAATATATTTTAAAGTATAATGTTGCATCACGAAGTATCTGCAAATCTTTCAATGATATTAAGATGATTTTAATTTATACCAAAGTAAACTTTGTAATACACACATGTTGAGCTATATTTATAATTATTATCGTTTTGAGAGGAGCAGTTCCTCTCATTACAAGGTCTTTCTAATAAATATAACTCAACGTGTATGTATTACAAAGTTTATTTTATTGTAAATTAAAATAATCATGTTGCACCACAGAGTAACTGCCACACCAATCAACTTAAGTAACAATCATTGGTAATAAGCATTTTTCAGAAAATATAAAGACGATTAATTTAAAAAAGATTGGAATCAAGAACACAGATTTTTTATTGAAAAAATAATTTAAATTATATTATAAGTTTTGATAAATGTTTACTGTTAATACAATGAAGATAAATATTATAATTAAGAAGATAGTTGCTTCTAACTGAAAATAAGATGTTTTACTAATATGGTAACAATTTTAGATGGAATCTGATAACATACCATAGTACCACTGTAATTCAATTTTTTAGAGCTTCCCAAAAATGAAATGAGGCAACATACCATATTACCACTGTAATTCAATTTTTTAGAGCTTTCCAAAAGTGAAATCAGGCTTCCAGTTGAAGTCTTGTTCGTGATCATATTTTTTGTAATTTATTATACTGGAAAATTATTTTTAGTGATTCATATAATTTGTTTTAAAGTGTATATTTATAAAATAAAAACAAATCTTAATTCCAATCTAGTTAAAGCATAGCTCCCGTGGCTCGCAAAACTTTAAAATTACTTTACATTATATTTAAAAATGGAAAAAACTTATTTAAAACATCCAAATAAAGTGTCAGACAAATGTAAAAATTTTAAATTAGTTTTATCACATTAAAAACTTTTAGAAGATTAAAACTAAACCACAAATTTACTGGTCTTACAAATAACGAAGCTGATAATTCAACAATGACATTTGTCTTCCCACACACAACTCCAAACCAAACCTTTAAAAGTTTAACAAACCAATGACCAGGTCACATGACAACGGCTAACATTGTCCTGCAACCTTTTCCTTGTTTTTCGTTTCCTGCCAAGTCGTGGGCACTAATCTAGGTTGCGTGACGATAATAAACACTGAACCTTCAAATGTATTATTTCTAAATATACACTCTATATACTAATTCATCGTAGATTCGAACAAAAGCTTACTTCTCAACAAAGCCACGTACTTGTATTTCAGGAACGATAAATTACTTTGACCCAAAACTTTATTCGCTAATTTCTACTTCTTTGAATTGAATCCATTTCGTCGCTGAAAGAGAACATAAAAACTTCGCATTTATTGTAGACTGACGATTGCAACTCTTTGGTAGAATTAAGGTTTAATTAAATTAAAAATACTATTTTTTACTTTAAATTTAACAATTTTGTACCTTATAATTAATAACCAGCTTCTGACTTGCTATGACCATCTTGGTTCACCCCCCTATGACTATAAATTGAACGCAGTTATGCAGAAAACGTCCAATCCATAAAATGCTAAAAATGAGTTATATAGCAGGTTTCGACAGCTCAATACAATATATTTATATGTTGAAATAGCGGGTGCGGGATAGCGGTTGACAGGGTGACTTTGAAATAATAAATATATTAAGTAATGGTTAATTCCCTAAGTTCAATTGGTTGTGAATTATAAAAGATTAACTGTTGAGAGAATTTTAGATTTCTAACATTTATAAATGATGTAACCCAAGGCCTCTACTTCTTGCACGTGAAATTTCAACGTCGTTTTCTATTTGAAATATTAATTTTAATATGTAAATCTCTAAGAAATGGTTTACGAATTCTGAGAAATTATTATTGTTAAGCCATCTTAACTGTTTTGGTATTCTAGTATGATTTATTTTCTTGTATCATTTTAAACCTGTTAACCGCAAAGTTAACGCTATAAACATGAAAAATATAATATTTATCTTACTTAAACTGTTCCGCAAGAATATTGCGCATAAACGAGACAATTCTAACTGCAAAACAAATTTCAACTGCCATATTTTAGAATGAGAGATGGTATGTACATCAAAAATTCATCTCACCTGCAGTGTTATCTGCATGTGCAGGGCGCAGTGAAGGTGTAAGCTGCATCGGAAGTCAGGTTGCAAGAGCAGCCATGCAGAAGGGGCATCATAATGCGGAATTGAGAAAAATATGCGCTTGTGTGACATTTATGATGCGGTGACATTATTTTATCAGATTTGAGGAAGATTGATTAAAAGTTTGATTTATGAGAGGTTAGAAAATAAGATTTCTTTATTTTTGAATATTTTGGTAAAGTTTTTTAAAAATTGGTCGGTATCAACAAATCTGTGCACGTAATCTTAATATATTCAAAGAGGAACTAAGGACATGACAGGGATGCTAAACTAAAATAATAACAGTAGGTACGCGGTATTTATAATGACAACATACTTATTTATATATGGTACAACTTATCAAAATACCTACAGATAAGCATTGTCTTTAGAAAGATAATAAATTACCTAATGATATTTTTTATCAAGTTGGAAAAACCCATCTTACCCCTGATAAGGGGCAAGACGGGGCTTACTTATTTTCACAAAAAAGTCGCACATCAAGGGTTGCCAAGCCAATAAGTCCATATACTATTGGTTAACTACTATCGCTTCTTCTTCTTTTTCATTGAATACTAATTTTAAATGACCCAATGGCACACTGATCATTCCTTCTCCTACTTGTTTCATTTTTTATATATTGCTCTAAGGTTTTCTGTGGTACAGTAGTCTGCAGTAGCTTTTCTGAAGAGTTTTTTGAAACCACTGTGGTCATCTAAAATAATAAATTAATACATTTTCTTGCTATGTTTGAACAACGATAAAACGAAGCTGTGTGAGGTTTTAAGGGACAACATGAGGTAGGACCCCATAATGCCCCGTGTGATTCATACCACCTTGCCTCCTTTTTTCATTTTTGTATGAACATGTGAAAAAAGAAATGTAATTTTACATATCGTCGCTGTATGTATAATTAAGCTAATGTGCCGTTTAGTACATTCTCAGATGAATGAATCAATTTGTCAATTTTTAATATAAATAATAGAGATATACTAAAAAAAAAATCTTCCGTTGCCGTTCATCTGGCAAGTCTGCCTAGTAATTATTTAAAATATTTTTTATAAATCTAGTCTGTGCAATTATTTTTTAAAACAGTTTCATTCGTTTATCTCAGAATGTACTAAAACGGCACATAAGC
Organism: Agrypnia vestita; assembly: GCA_016648135.1. Classification (NCBI taxonomy): domain Eukaryota; kingdom Metazoa; phylum Arthropoda; class Insecta; order Trichoptera; family Phryganeidae; genus Agrypnia; species Agrypnia vestita. Next base: position 48,185 of record JADDOH010001023.1, on the reverse strand, counting down.
TTAATTATATTTACAGCGACGATATACTACACCACTTACACTTAATAATTAAAAAAAATATATAATATAAAATAAATACATAAAGTAACAGCAGTTGAAATATTTTACTTATATTTTGTAGCGATTTTTTATAGACCGACTCGCGTTTTTGGTTGTGAACAAGTGATGCGCGTACTACCTTCTTCTTTCGCCTTTCTTTCGCTTCTTTTGTTGCCGCCGCTGCACTCAAGATCGCTCTAATGTGGTTTCCCATTGGACAGTTAATTTCATTGCCATAACGTGTAGTTTCTTGTGTGTGTGTGATTCCACCTTGCCTCGCAGCCACGTCATGCCTCTAGTTCCCATATATGTTATTAATTACATCCACGACCAAAAAATTTAAGTGTCATAATATATTATTACGCTGACTAGAACCATCTTGCGAGAAAATTTAGAAATTACGAATGATGGTTGTTAAATGTTGCGTATAATTTCTCGAAAAATCTATCGCGGAAGTATATGAACTAAAATTATCATTATCTTCCTCGTGCTGCTCATTTTTTTAAATACACATCTCCATTCTAACAGATTAGATTTTGAACTCGAGACAGGGATGCTATCAGCAAGTTTTTTGGAGACATCACTCGGCTTCCGTCCACGAATCGCGGTTTTACGTTTCACTTCATGCTTATTGTACTTCAAATTTAAAACGATTGAGCATTCGTGTTTCGTTCGTCAGTTCAGTGAATTTGAATCTTCGCTGTAGATTTTAAAACGAAATATGTTTGTAACTTATTGCTTCCTGTTAGTTGGAACGTGAACGGAAAAGAATCAATAGTTGCAGACATCTTGAGATTTAGGTGACGTTTGTGTACATTTGTCGACAGTCTCGCTGTCAAATCGAACATCGTATCATAACTATCTCAAGTCTCAAGAAGATCACTGAATTATCTTTAGAACAAAATCTCTACATGTGGTGCTGAGATTAATCTAATTACGCGTCATTCCCTGAACACGGGCCAAAATACAGATATCTTATTTTAAATAATAAATTATTGGAATTTTAATTTAATACCTTTATTATTAAATATTCAATATTGAAAATTTATATTGTGGGCTTTAGGATCAAACAAAAAAACTGTGGAGCGACTCGTAGTCTAAGCACTAGCGTCTGGAGCGGGGAGGTAGCTAGTATCAGGCACGTCCAAGTTGAAAACTGTGACCAGCGAGCGATTTAACACAAAATGATCTTTTAAGTAATATGTTTCAGGCGCGAACATTTTAAAGGATCTCTATTTACATACAGTCAGTTTAAATATTTACCGAGGTGTATTACTTGAACCCCATTGCGAATGCCAATATTGTATATGCTACTGCGATACTATAGACAATCGTACGACTGAGACATACGAGAGAAGTACCAAATCCAGCATCTCGTCACTATAGGCAAAATGATTCGGAAAATCCATGTTCCAATTATCGTAAAAATCTAATTTTTGAAAAATAAGATTTTTGTTTATATGTATATAGCATAATATTTTATTATAAATTATTTTGATTAGGTAAGTGTTTATAAAATAATAAAAGTACATCGAAAACATCACGAATTTTTCAAAGCAAAACAAAATATAAGAACAATAAAATTAGAGTTGATGGCTGGCTGGCCGCAGCCTCTGCGGCAGGCTGTCATAATACTCTCAGAATGTGGTGATATTATGTTGGTCGGGTAGACGTGTTAGAAATTGAGAAATCCTTTGCCAGATAAAATATACATCAAAAACATGAAACCAGAAGAGTAATTCTTAATTTTATTTTTATTAATTTTTATTAATCACATTACTCATTTAGTTTGAGAATAGTAAGAATAACGATATGACACGTATTCACTATCACATATATAAAAAATCAATTAAAAAAATTGTGACCTAATGAACGCAATGCTAAAAAAACTAATATCGATTTTTGTACTACGCAGCTAGCGCAAAATTTGGCACAAAATATGTGATCGCATAAAATAAGTGTACCATGCGGTTAGCACACTATTTGTGATATATTTTCAACCCAAGTTCCAATAAAATGTTATTCAATCCACAATGGAACATATTTTATAAGGTACTCCCACCCTAATCTGGTGCCACTCTGTGCTCTTGTCACAGTGTTGTTCAATCGACATTTGATTTTTTTATTATATTTACAATTACATTTTTTTTACGTCCTGTTGTATATGGATATTTGTAGATTAAAATACAATTATGTTGTTAACTAAATGTTTCGGAAAATCTAGCCTTTATGGCTAGATTTTCTGATATATATATATATACCATTTAATATTTATACTATAATAATAATCATTCTGGCTATAACTCGTCAAAAAAGAAAAAAGTTACGGATGTTAGAGGAAATTTCTGTTGGATGGACAAAAAACGAAATTATGATTATTGGGATCATAATGTTTTGAAAAACATTGGTATGTGATTTTGATAATAATGACGATGTGGAAAAAGTGTGGTAAAATATAAAAGGTACAATAAACACAGCAGCAAATGAATAGGATAATAAGACCGCAAACCAGGAAACAATGGATCACAGAAGATATCCTGAAAATGATTAAAAAGAGGAGAATGATGAAAAATTCTAAAACAACAGAGGAAAAAGGAATAACAGAATGCTGAGAAACAAGATAAATACAGAGTCCAAAAAGGCAAATGAGTATTATTTACAAGAAAAGTTTATGGAAATAAACAGAAATAAAGATTAGTAAGGTAAGTAGGAAGTATGACAGGGTTGCACGATGTCACCAGCATTGTTCAATTGCTACATACAACAGACTATCGATGAAATGAGAGATCGGCCTGGCGTGAGAATCCAAGGATAAAAAATTGACATGATTAGATATGCCGAAAATATTCCACTGCTTGCGGAGTCAGAAAATGGATTGAATGAGGCCCTGAGAAAGAAGGAAAATGTTTTGACAACTATGCACAACATGAAAATAAATAAAGATAAAACAAATAGCATGGTTATTAGAAGAGAAGAGGTGCCTACAAACATTTTCTTGAGTGGCGTCACTATTTCACAAGATGGCCGCTCAAAGACAGGCATTATAAGCAGATTCCAACAAGCAAAAGTCACCTTCAACAAAAAATCCAACGTCTTTGAATTTGGTTAAAACTTTTATCTGGAATGGCCTGTTGTAAGACAGCGAAACATCAGCCAGAGCACGTCTAGCCGGGAAGCTACCGGCTTCGAGATGTGGTGCTACAGTAGCACAGGGATAATCCATTGATCAGAACATATTCGAAACGACGAGTTGTTGAGCAGGGTGGGCGAAAAGAGGCAGCTCCTGAACAGAATCGTCCAACAACCATCAAATTGAATAGGCCATAATATTAGGTACCCAGGGCTACTTTTTACCATCGTTGAGGGAAATATTGAAGGCGATAATCGTACCCGAGATCAAGCTACATAGACCAGGTTATCGGAGATGTTTGCCAAGAAATGAAGAAGCTGGAAGGTGACAGAAAGAAGTGGAGAGATCGAGTGCTTGGTGCAGAGCAATCCTACGATTGCTTTACAATCCTAGTTAGCTAAGAAAACGTTCTATCAGATTAATATTAAGTTTCGTTTTTTTTTCAAAATTAATTTGCGAACAACTCATGCTTCATGTACAAATAAAAAATAATAAATTATCATTGATTTTAGTATTGTATGGGTGGCCCAGTAATACATTTCAGAAATTAGAATCACATCTTGTATAGTGGTTTAACATCCCCAGCCGATTATTAAAATAAATGTAGCCATGACACAAACAAATGAAACGTGGCGTTGTCACGCGGCGTTGAAGCAAATGCATTAATTTTTTTTTCACTGGCCGTCGTTGCAATATTAATCTACAACAAAAAAGTCTGTAAATGTTCTACCAACGCTTCCTTCGCCGCATTCTACAGATCCACTGGAGAGACCATATATCTAACGTTACTGTTCTGCGTCGCTCTAAATGCCGCCCAACTGAGGACATGATCATGGAAGCGAGATTGAGGTGGACGGGACATGTGTTGCGCATGGGCGATCACAGACTTCCGAAGCGGGTCTTATATGGGGAGATAGTGGGCAGGCGAAAGGCCGGAGGACAGAAGAAAAGATATAAAGACTGTCTCTGAGAATCGCCGAGCCTGTGTGGAGCACCCGAGAATTGGGAGCAGCTGGCACAGGATCGTGTGAACTGGAGGGGATTTTGCTCTCAGGCTGATGGTGTTGCGGCGGCCAGGCGAGGGAAGAATGAGCAGCGAGCCGCAACCATGCGTCGACGTGACCGACCAACGCAGCCTGACCGCTTCATTTGGGAGGTGTGCGGGAGGGGGTGTGCCTCTCGAATAGGGCTATTTTCCCATCAAAAAGCCCATGAGAGGCGCAGCAATAACTGAGTTAGAATGGCGAGGGGATCCTCGATCACAAGGCCCGGCGACAACACAACAACAACAACAACAACAGTCTACAACAAAATCAATTAGCAAAATCGATCGATTTCTGCTTGTACAAACATAAATTCGTAAGAAATAGCTAAATTTTATTTACCATTGGTATGTTATAACGAGAACTATTGAATATTAATCACGTATTAGTCACATAAATATTTCAATTAATTCAAAATTAAGCGAAATCCTGTGCTATGAAAAATAGGATTTACTTGTTGGTCCGGAATGATGCTTGAACTTCCGATCACTGGATCACCAGGCAAGAGTCTTATAAGTCTCATTTTCGAAGAATAGTTTGTTACTGTGATCAAATCGATATCATTGTTTCCTTAAGAGGAAAATTTCTGTTTTTGTATCCTGGTGATAACTAAATACTATTAAGTGTATATTTGTCGTGTATATATAATATATTTATTCAAATGTTGCATGTTTCTCCACTTCTCATCCTTGGAAATATTTATTTTAGGTCTAACTTACTGAGAGTTATATTGCTCCTGCCTCCCTGATCTAATAAAGATCTTTATATACTTATGCAGTTAACTGCAGTCTAGAAGGACACTGCAGGAAGTTAAAGGAAATTTATAATATCGTGTCTCCGCCGGATGTGGATTCAATTGGAGCTCTACATTAAATATTAAGTTTAGAATGGAAGATAGAATATTTGGCGAACAAATTTCCAAATACTATTTATTACTTAATATTTACATTCAAGTTTAAAAATAAAACAATGTATGAAATTTATCACACACATAAGGGGTTATACTATATGGGTTGGGAAATATCAAAAAATCCATTTAATTTTTATTTTTTTATCTAATACTATACTACATGTCAAGAATATACTCTATGTCAATCGGAGTAAAACTTCAGGTGAGAGAGTCTTTGGAAATTTCTCTTTTTAGACTCGGCTGAGAGTATATCGAGTCGCAGGTATATCGAGGCAGCTACTTAGCTAGTGTTTTTCTGTCTTTCTTGAGATGCAAGAATTCATTTTAGGCAAGAGCAAGATGATGCCTTGGACATTCCAGTTGCAGCAGGTATTTTTTTTATGAAGCTGGAATCGACGATTCAATGTATTTTTAAAAAAATCCGCTTTATTTGTACTTGAAACTTATATCGTTTTTTTCTCAAAACTCTATTTTTGAAGTCGGTGGACACGATTTATTAAAAACGAATGCACTGATTTTCCGGAAACCAGGTCCTAACGGCTAAATTACTAAAAATTTTAAATAAATTTTTATTTACTATTTATTAAATATTGCTGTTTTATATGCTTAAGACTTTAAAAAACGTAATTATTTTATTTAAAAAAAAAAAAAAAAAAATTTTATCCTTCGAAACCAATATAACCCCTTAATCAATGTATAGTTAAGTTTTTTGTACTTATAAGATCTCAGTGTGTTGACTGTATCTAAAAATAACGTCTGTATCTTTAAAACAATATAATACACGTGTCGCTCTATAATAGTTGTTGTATAAAGCTCGAGATATTTCGCGCACGTGTCACTGCAAGAACCGCACAGCTTTATTTGTCTGGTGCTATAATCATTATGATTGGTTGGCACTGCATCCAAATAACTCCAGGCATTCTTTGTCAATTCTTTATGAGACTTTTGATTTCAATAAATTGTTATTTGAACTATCAAACAACTTTCCTTAATATATATTTTTTTTATAAATTCAATAATTTTCAAATTCAAGAACACATTCATACTTGTGAAGTTGTAATTTTTCAGAACAAAGTTCTGTGAAGTTTTTAAAACCAAATTAATTAATCAATTAGAAAGACATACAGAAAAATCTAATCCACGGGTCATGGAAAGGCAGATGCTCGACGTGAGCCTTCGAGATAAAATCAAAAATTAAGAAATAAGACGCTGAACAAAGTTTATCGATATTATGGACCGTATTGAAAAATTAAAATGGCCCGACAGTAGGATACTAGATGTGCACCCAGAATCCTACAGTGGAGGCCCTGGACGAAAAAAAAAAGCGTCGGAAGACCTCCCAAAAGGTGGTCTTATGACATAGTTCAGCAAGCAGAAAGAACCTGGATGCGAAGGAGGAGAAACAGAAAGTGGAGAAAAAAGGAAGAGACCTATATCCAGTGGAAGGAACAAGGCTGAGTAAGAAGAAGTAGATGATGAGGTGGACTGCTCCTCTCAAAACTATAGTAGTGATAGGACAGATAGATAGAAAGATAGATATAACTCAATATTTTTGTGTTACAATGTTTAATTTAGTGTAAATTTAAATAATCATGTTGCACCACAAAGTAACTGCTAGAAATCAATAATCATCAATCCATTAACTACACAATGTCAGGTAGTTATATTAAGGGTACTGAATTTATATTCATAAAAAGAAAACACTTGTACAACCACAAAAAACACAAATTCATTGAATAATTAACACGTTTCGGAGGCAATGGTCCCTTCATCATACAATGTTTATTAAAAATTAAAATTTAAAGAATAGTGTTATACATCCCAACTCTGAATATGGAGATCCAAAAAAAATGCAGAATGATTTATGAGACTACACGAGATCCTGTACTTTCTTCACGCCACTTAAGTGAAGAGAAGGAGAGGGAGCTGGTGATCATTCTTTTTGTAGCAGTGCCAGCTTCTGCTCCCGTAAAGATGGCCTATCGAAATATGTTACATATAGTCATTAACAAAAGCAAAAAACAAATAGGAGTTGAATAAATAATTAGGAACTAATTTGTAACTAAATTTAAAAGGTTGTGATGACCCTGCTAGATAGTAGGGTGTCCTCATCAAAAAGTGTGGTTTTTTTAAATATAGAAAACCAATATATCTCTTGGTCCGGCACCAGAGTGATGACCCAGCTAGATAGAGGCATGGGGTCTTGATACATTTTATAATAATTTAGTATAGCTCCTGGTCCGGCACCAGAGTGATGTATGAGGGGGTGGTCCAAACGTATAAATCTCATTATTAAATATTAAATAAAACGCTTTTCTTATATGTGAGCGCGCGAGAGTGGCACGACTGCGAATTGCGTTGTAACTACATAATGAACGCTGAATAAAATACTATACTCTTCTATGAAATATTATAAATAATGTATTCTATACAATATTAATGCTCTGCCAGTGCTAACTACACATTTAACTAAAATATATATTGACTGAAAATAATTATTCTATGGTATTTTTGCTTTTGAATGCAATATTAACTATTAAAAATATTAACTAACATGTCCGATTTCCTGTTGAATATTACCTATAAAGATATTGACTAAAAACTTTTGCTTTGAATGGAATATTAACTACTTCTCTCATAAAATATTATTCTGCAGCAAATATTTCTAACATCTTGGGTTCGCATACGAAATTGATAATACCTAATGTCCTTTGCATTTACTAAGTGTTTTACCTAAATAACCACAGCTATTCCATCCTGTCCGTCAGGGACGAAACATAAAACACAGTTATACTTCTAAAAGTGCTACCTCTTATGAGACAAAAATACCTATCACAGTCGGGCTATGAATATGAACTATTTCCGCCTCATTATGGAGCCTGGCACCAAAACTAAAAACCTTACTAGAAATAATAAATGCGACTAAATCTCGATAAATACAATATATACTATTCGTAATACGTCGTTGAATTGGCACATGATTCGTCTAATGGATGAAGGACCCCGTTGTGTATCGTAATAACTTCAAATTCTTTTATAGGAGCAGTGTGGAAACGATTGCATAATAATACGTAATATCTAACGAGTCTAATAATCTATATATTTATGTTATAATAAAATACGTTCACCAGAAGAATTCGTGTATAAAAAAGAAAACATTTCCGTTTGGAGACAAACCAGTAAAATTGTTCGAACGGCGCAAAGGGAAAAATTCACACATATTAAATAACACTGAAATTTATAATTATAAACACTTTGTATAAGCAAATTCTTACCTTGAATGGTTTCGTCCTAGACGTGCATGAACCTGTTCATATTAATTCCATGGGAAAATAATACATATATTTTCTATCTACGAAAAAAACATATTTTTGAAGTAAAACTTCTTTATGAATAAATAGATAAGGTCTCGGGGATGGTCAGTTCGAAGGAATTCTACAACAGCCCGTGAGTTTATATGAAATAATAGTTCTTTTGAATGCTAAATTTTGGTTTTTTAAACCCCCAGCATCACTGCTGAGGGGGGTTTAAGCCCCGCGCCCGCCTAGACCCGGTGACCAACTTCCTAAGTGACTAGATGGCCCCCCTTGCTCCTCCGGAACTTACTGCATCCCGAGACTCTATCTCTTCTTTACGAGATGTGATCCTGTGACGCCCCTCTTTTAGGCTTATAATTGAGATATTCGTACTCTTTTGGTACGAGTTTCTGATGATGAGTGTTGTCTTGAGGCACCTTTTTTTTAGGCCGGTGTTTGAAGAATCATGTAGGGGAAGGTGGTGTCAAAAGTAACAAAATAGACATTCTGGTTTATAACAAAATAATTAACCTATTAAATTACCTGATTTTTTTTTCAAAGCACTTCCATGTATTTAGGAACTAAGTGTATGGTTAAAAAAATTGAAGGTATTAAGGATTTTTGTTTATTTGAAAATTAAAAAAAAAAGAAAACTGTTACATTTGACACCACAGTGGTGTCGATAGTAACACTCGTGGTGTCAATTGTAACATAAGTCGCACAAAACATAATGTATGTACTTATTTTTATTAGGTATATTTTTATGTACTAAATGACTATAAAGTTGTAAGATACATAAAAACAAAACAAATTATCTAATTATAAAAACCAAAATTTATAAAATAATTAGAAAAAAATCTAATTTAATATGCTTCCCTAAAATAATTTTAATACCGTGAAAGTAGTTCAAATTGCTCAATCATTATCAGATTCACAATTTAAACACATAATTTAATTGTTTGGTTTCTTCTTCTCATGCAAATTCTCATGCGCCCATAATTTACAGGAGGAACACTGGACCCAACCCTCTTTGCTTGTTGAATATGGTTCGGTACAAATTAAAGTATCATCAGTTTCTTCTTTTTTCTCGGTTATTATACAAGTTTTTGTTCTTCTTTTACCTTGCTTATTTTTTGCAGCTTTGTTACTCAATATGAAGGATTCCTTCTGATAAATGCAATCAGCTAATCTTTCGAAGCCATACCAACTTCATCCCAACCAGTGGGATATGTCAGAGTTGAGTTGTTGATGTTATTGGAGTAATAGTTGTTGATAATTTATTTTGACTAACGTTTCCCCGCAGGGGTGAGTATTGAACACCACACTCTTCTATCCTGGCACACCTCTTTTGCTTCGGCCACATTCATACATCTTCTCATATAAGTTCTACGGTTGTTTGCGTTAAATAGGGCCATCCTCAAATACTTGTAGTATCTGATCGTGCCAGGTCTTTCACGGACGCCCTCTATTCTTATTGCTTTCAACACTCGCCTCATGTATGCATGAGCCTCGTGCAATTATGGCCAAAAAGAATCTGTCAAAGGAAGCAATAGCAAGTAGCGGTACATAATAGCGTTCTAGTGCCAACCCTGATGTATGGAAGTGAAGCCTGGAATTGGCAAAAGAGGACTGAAAGTAGACTGAATGCGGTGGAAATGCGGTCACTATGATGCTTGTGTGTAAAATCTTTGGTCGATAGAGTGAGGAATGAAAAAATTTGAATTTATTAAAATTCACAGTAGTCAGCTAATTCTTTTTCTGATTAGATAATAGCTTGTTGTGGGGTAGATATCCTAATACTGGGACAGATCCATCTTTTTTGATGCGTTCCATGTATCTATGAGGAGATATGTGTCATATTTCGATATGCTTCGCTGCTTTTCTTATTGACACGTTTCCATTTTTTTATAAAATCTTTTATAAAAGTGTGCCTTCTCAAAGATTTCTTTGGATGTTTTTCCCCTGTTTGTCTTTCATTCTCTAGGTTTAACCATTTTTAACAACCAGGAACCCAAAATGACATTAACTTCCAATTACATTACATTATCATCTCGAAGGTGTCAATTGTAACATGTTACAATTGACACCCTTTACACTGTTACAATTGACACCTTTCGCCACATTGCATTAAGGTTATGTTTTATCCTAAACTATTAAAAAAACCGTTAAAATATATACACATCATGATAATAAACAACATTCTGAATACTAACACTCAATAAAACAATAAAAAATAGTTACAATTTGACGAATACAAAAAGATGACTATTTAATGATTTTTTTACTTCACTAGGCCGAAATACGATGATATATAATATACCGATACTTTCAAACTGATGTTAGTGCAAAATGGCGTTCTTTGATAGCTATTGATTCCGTCTAATAGACGGTACTGCTTGTCCCATTAAATGACCAATATTTAAAAATATACGGCGACTGTTACAATCGACACCTGTTACTATTGACACCACCTTCCCCTACTCTTTTGGTACCAATTGATGACGACATTAGCCTCCTTTGCGGGCATAGTCAGCGATGTTACAAATTATTGTGCAATCTCATTGTGCCTTTTCAGAGCGGCGTCTCACGATTCTGCATCTTGCAACATTTACTTTGATCAAATGTTAGAGTGTTATTAACATATTTATAATATCCCAGCTATTCCATATGAGTGAATGATTTTTATACTGATTCTGGCCCTGTCTTTCTTACAGAGGACGAAATAGAAGTTAACGTTTTCTATCAAGGTTTTACAGCACTCAAGCATGGAAATCCTTCCAAAGACAAAGGGAACCTTTTTGTTGGTTTAAGTAGTTTGCGCCGGATGAGGTTAGGTGGTCGGTTTATTGACGACCCCGAGCAACAAAGAGGGCCCCGCCTTTAAGGGACCCTGCAGGGGCTTGTGCGGGTTCCACGCTCAAGTGCCGGCAATCATCCATCCCTCAGCCAGCTAGGCTAACACAAACCAGATATCCACAATCTTTAGTTATATCTCCCCATTCTGTCCTTTACTCGTCATTCTGAAGCCACTTATTAAGCTGAATATACCGAGGTACTCGATTCATAAAGAGTTCGTTATAGACCGAGTGTAATGATTGCGCAATACCTACGCAATACAGTAATTATCATAATGCTACTAGGTAATTTATATAGAACTCCGTGTATTCAATTTTTAGTATAAACAGTATGAAATTCGTTTTGCATAAAAATACATCCGTTTGGAAGGAATTCTCGTAAGATTTGAACCAATATCACACAAGCAATCGCGATATTTAATTACACATAATTATTCCGATCTCAAATATTCCCAAAATAAATACATTTCGATAGTGAAAATAATTAAACGTAATAGATAATATGAATATGATCCTTAGCTGTTACTCTTTGTGGCGGAATCCTCCTTCTGGTGCTGCGGAATGGTGGATTTTCTGTACGTCGCCGCTGCAAGACCCGCTCTCTCTCAAGCTGTAGTAGGACGGGCAGCTCCTTTGCTCGCAACTGATGATCTGGGACTCGGGCAGCGCTTCCGCTCGCAAGTGGTGGTCTCAAACTGAAGGCAGAGTATATGGCGCCCGCTTCTTTTATAGTAACGATTGCAACATACTTCCAAAATCCACGCAAGTGCAGTGAATCATCCTATGCGAGATGACCTCATCGCAGGCGCCCGCCATTGGCCGGATTCAGTCATCAAGATGGTCGCTATTGGCTCAACCCGTCGAAGGCAACGCACGCCTGTGATTGGTCAATTTCGTTAAAATAATAGTAAAGCACTCGCTACACGCGAGACTTGCTGTTCCGATTTATAAATAATAAAGGCTCGTTCGCACCTACTCACAAGGTCGAGTCTATTAGGATTGGCAAACAATATTAATTTAACACAGAATTATATCTATGGTATTATAAAGATCTAAGAAATATTACTTGTATAGCTGAATATTCAATATTTTGTTAGCCTCTTGTAATACATAGAATCATGAGAAGAAATATATCAGGCTTTTACTTTTAAACGATTCAAAACAGAAGAAATATATTTTTGATGTCCATACTTGGCTTTTTTTAAATATTATTATTTTAAGATTTTCTAAATTTATTAAATCTATCTCTTTGTCGACCATTACAAGGTAAGTACCTATCTTATTTTGTTTTCACATGATATATTTATTTTTTGTTTTGGTTAATGTCTGTACTTCCAATTTTAATTTTTAATATACGTTGAATTCTGGTGAAGAGACCATTTGCCCAGCTGTTACTTATTCAATAAAAAGATTTAGACTTAAGATTTATTAATTACAAATTAAATATACGATTGGAAGATATAAATTATGAATGTCTTCTTAGTTATTTGCAACTATTAAACATGTCTGTGAGACGTACCGTGACAAATCTAATATTTCTGTATAGGATCATAAATAGCATGATTGATTGCAACCAGATTGTTAGTCTGATCGACTTATATGCTCCAACGAGGTCATCAAGATACAGTGCATTATTCTATTATAGTGGAAATGTCAGAATTAATGAATTAGCAAACTCTATAATCCCCAGACTACACTCATTAGGGAATGAACATGCAGAGGCGGCTGACATTGAGTTGAAAGTTGATACAATTCTTGACATCTCAACTAAATAGAAATGGAGAATTAATTTTTTTTTCTTCTTACTACTTTAACTTCTCTTTTTAATTTACAAAAATCTATAAGATGTACCTACTTGAATATTTTTAACTGTAATCTAAATTTACAAAAATCGATTATATGCACTTGAATCTTTTAACAGCAGTATAAATTTACACATTTCTATTATATGTACTTGTACCTTTTAACTGTATATCTGTCTTACGTTATTTCTTTAAATTTATATTTTGTAAAAGCCCATAAGCGCTTTAAATAAATAAATAAATAAAAAGTGTTTTTACGCAAAATATTTTCTTTTCATCAATATTTAAAATGATACCGCAAAGTTATATTGCTATTATTGACAAGTATTACATTTAATTAAAATTAGTGGAACACTAGTTGAAAAAACCTGTAAAGCGCCTCGAAGTCAGGCGGTAATTTATCCTAGAAATGCCGTGAACCGAAGACACATGCTCCAGAAATCTCGGATCTGGCAAACGGAAGTGGTACCGATATATTCTATTACGGAAAGTGGAAATGCGAACTAAACGCTTTCCCTTTGCCTCAAATGCAACCCCGTTATATACACCGCGGATTAAAGGATTTACAAGAGCCTGTATGTTGATCTCCCGTGTTTCAGTATAAACTATATTTAACCGCACAGCTGTCGAGATACATAAGTATATTTATCAGAAAAAAAAACACTTGAAAAATATACATAATTAACAAAACTAAATATGATGTGCCTACATTTTTTATCATTTGCTTAAAATTACTAGATAGATTTGAAAACATCAATTTCATATCATTGAATGATTGGGTAGTCATTTTGTGTTGCAAAATCTTTATTTAAAATATTATTTTTATTTAAATTTCGTAATAAACACATTATATTTGAGCTAGTTATTGCTACTATAGTTTGGAAAAAAGCAGTCCCTCTTATCCTCAAGTATATTTAATAACTAGTTATTAAATAATAACTAGTTATTAAATATAACTAATTATATAAATATAACTAATATTAAATATAAATAATAACTAGTTATTAAATATAACTCATTAAATATTACTGATGGATTTGACGTTAACTTTGTCACGACAGATTATGATAAATAAGATATAATTTATATTTCCATTACATAAGTTTCGAAAGAATCAAAATCTCTCATCGACAAGTGAAGTATCAAACTTATACTTCAATTGTCGAAAATATATGCTGATCCTCTCGATACTTAGGTAGTTAAAATATAAAATATATTAAACTCAGAAGAGGCAACATGGTTAATATAATTTATAATAATCTGTCAAATAATTACTTTACCTGAAATTAACTATAATCATTCTCTTACTATACCTGATGACGAGAGGAACTGTTCTTCTCGAAATTATAGTAGGTATTAATAAATAACTAAAAAATTGTGTGTGCAGTACAAAGTTGCAACTTTACCATAAGAATGTGTTCTTGAAAATAATATATTCTTGAAAAATGAATCAAAAAGTTAATTCTGGCGTCCCCTAGCGTCAGTCACACAATAATTTGAGCCTGAGGCACCAGAAAAATTGGATTGCTCTAAAAATTAATAAAACATGTTCATCAATCAATAAATGATTACAGATAAGGTCGGTATGTGATGCGCTGATGTGTTGTAATTGATACCTGCTCCGAACGCTAGGTAATCTGTGTTCGAATCCCGGTGGCAGCCAAAATATTTTGTCGTTGATTTGATTTTTGTGCATGTCATTCTAATTGATTAATAAATTTGTTTTTTTTTTCACATTTAGATATTTTATATATTGTCAATATTACAAAATATTTTGCTAGGAATATTTTTAAATACGTATTTAATTTCGATCAACTTCTCGAAAATTATATTCAAGTACAGTATGCAACTTATTTGAATGCATACACTGCACGCTGCCGATACGACTAGACCAGACAGCACTTCAAGTAAGGGTGAGTTTACATATAATATATCCATATGCAAAAGGAAATTTCGATAACATGCTTATCGTTATTATTATTCGTTTGTTTGTTGAATGGTCTCTGTTGAAGTGACTAGTTCACTGAATGACATCTTTTGAAACGAATCGAGAATTTATAGGATTGTTTGAAAACCACATGATAAGATTTTATGTATTCATTTTATTTAACAATTTTGTCTTTGAAATAAAATATTTTGTGATTATTGATTTATTAAATTATTTTGCATTTGCATTCTTTTCTTATGATACTTTATATTGTTTTTCATATAATTTTTATATGTTGTTTAATATGTTAACCCCAAACCAAGAATAGTTAATAATAACCAAACAGAGGAGTGGTTACAAATACCTTTGTTTTTCGAAAATTGACACGTAACCTAGTTTAATATTTTTTATGTTTTATGTATCAATTTTAAGTATCAAATGTATAATATACTGTAATTGTACATATACTCGTATATAGTGGATTGAATCTTTGCAGATTACGCAAGAATAAACTAGTTATTAATATTAGAGTATTACTTCATAAACCTTCAGCTTCAAAGAATATAAATAAATCTAGTTTTCATTTACGTGTTATAGACAAAGTGTTTAACTGTGTTTAATTTTTATTGCTTTATTAATTAATATTACTACATACAGTTTTATTACATTTTGCCTATTAAAACTATAATGATACATACATTTTAGCTCTGTGCCTCTCCAAGAAGAGACTTTTGTGCATAGAAAGGAATTAAGGGAGGGTAATTAGAGAGGTTCTTATTTTATTATTTCTTTAGCTTAATTTTGGTCCGTATTAAATAATCCGAATAAATTCAGTTTACAAAATTTCCATCTATTCAGTTGCTCTTTAAACTTAGTTAATCATTGGACGTTTCCAGGATTATGAATAAGTATAAATTACTAATAATAATTTATGCCTTCATTATAACAATGAATCTATTATTTCATCTGAAAAAATGTAACATTATGCGATTCAGATAATTCGTGCCGTTTATTTACTGAATTATCAAATAGCTTAATAGTATAGAAAAATAAAATAAAGGAAAACAATAAAATACACATTTAAAGTAATTTTTTTTTTACTCCAATATGTACACACGCTATCACTTATAGTTAATTGTGTATCGTGACATCAATTCTCACTGTTTGGGAGAACAATATGGATCTCAAATTTTGGTCAGTCGTGCGATTTGTGGCAGACATGGGGTGGCTTCTGAGGGAGCCCACCCTTATCTTCCTTCCGGAATGCGTTCCAAATCCTCGTAATTAGAGGCGAGTTTAATATGACTCACAAAATCGGAGAAGATATTTATTTAATATGGTCTTTTTATATATATATGAAAATTTTAGTATTACGAATATATTATAATAAATAAAAACAACAACTTTACGTCGTTATTCAAAATTAATTAAAATTCTATCCAAAATTAATAAAATGAGTGCTTGAAAAATAAATTCATCTTTCATTTTTCATTAATTGATAAAATAAATTGGCATAGAGATAATGAACCTACTATTGAATGTTGAAATATTTACAACTATATTTTCTCAGTTTCAAATATCAATAAAATGTTAGTTATGTTAGTATATAATCACTAACAGAGATTTTAAGTTTATTGGTTTTCAGATATATCCGTCTCTTTGTCAGAACAACCACTACACCAGCATGTAAATAACACTATAGGTGCATCTAATCTAACCGAAGACTAACATCATCGTAACATTCGCACGATGTGGAAAGAGTTAGTGTGTGAATAGTACTATGGTTGTGGTGTGTAGCGTTATTTACATGCTGGTGTAGTGGTTGTAATGACGAAAAGTTGCGTACATCTCCAAACCGGTAGATTAAAAATCTCAGTATATAGTTTATATTTTTTTTAAATGCCTGACCACAGAGTTCATGCTTTAAATATTACAAGCTGTGCCTGCGCGGCTTCGCACGCGTAGATTTTAAGTACACTGTTTGGATCGTCATAGAACTTTCGCGAACCTTCTAGAACATTCTCCTTCCAGAACTTTCAAGAAATTTATCGAATGTACAGGAATACACACCGACACATTCCGCATCCTTCTAGACACACCGACACATTCCGCCTCTCAGTTTAGAACCTTATAGAACTTTCGGAAATTTTCTAGAACCTTCTCCTTCCAGAACTTTCTAGAGAAGATTTTTCCGGAACCTTCTAGACTCACCGACACAGTCGGCGCGCCTATTTTGAAACAATCTGAAGCATTTGCGGCCTTCTCATAACCTAGAATGCACATTTTCGTCACCCACTACAACCCATGCACAGCCACCCCCACCAAACTAGCATATTTTCTATGTGACACCAAGGGCTATCCACCACCATAACCACCGGTGGGTGATTCTGGCTGGTTGTGGAGAAAACTTGGCGGGTAGGGAAACACGGGTTTCTTTTTATATATATAATATTGATTAAAAATAACATCATATCTTTCAATCTACAATCTGTGAAAGAAAATTTTTGCCATACTCTTATATTGCGCCAGAAATTTTTAGGATAGAAAAAATCGTAATCTCACATATAAAAGCATAAAAAACTTTATGCTGTTCTCTATGGGGTAATGATATTTTTTGTTTTTAACGATTCTGATGGTACAAAAACTCGCCTTGTTGTATCAAACTTATTATTTTTTTGTGATGAAAGATAATATTCCACTTCTTCTTATTATTGTATTGCCATATCCAATATATTGCCTATCTGTCACTTCCTAAGACGGGTAACATGCTAGAATACAATAGAAATAAAAAAATAACTAGGATATTTTTATAATTTTATATTACAGCTATAATAACTTTTTAAAACTAACGTAGGAAATAATTAATAATTTTAATGCATACATTAGCATGCTGCAGAGGTGCAGAGAGGAATGGAACATTTAGTATTTAGCAGCTGCTAAATGTATCACTTAACTGGAACGCGAATGGTGGCACTGAGACCAGTGACCACTCAAACTACCCACACACCCAAAGTATAAATCATTCAGGGCATGAACGTCGCCCCAACCCTCGCCACCCCAAACGCCTCCCGACTTGAGTACAATTATTTTAATCCGGTGGTCAGTACCCACGTCACTTTGCGTTCTTTTGTCTTTCTCTTAAAATTAAAAACTAAAACAATTGAAATACTTTTAAAACGCACAGACCTTGTCGATAAGCCAGTCTATATATTTTTGGAAAAGCTTAAATTCTGGAAGACTGAACAAATTTTCTATGGGATATTGAAAATTTTCGGAGTACCTCACATATTTAGCCCCCGCAATACACTTCAGAGAATTTAAACCCTTGCCTTCGCGCTAGGGTAATTATTATTAAAAAAGGTTCTTTTGGATTTGTACTAAAAGTTTTCGATATTAAATTTGTTTTGTATAGAAAATTTATGTATAAGGAATAATTTTATTAAAATTATTATAGGCAGAAAATATGTATTAGGTCCTTACATATGAAATTGGCGTTTTGCCATACTGGCAAATTTGATCTCAAATATCTTCTCTTTGGTTTGGAATTCCAAATCCAAATTTATACAGCTATTTACTCATGTATTTGTGTTTTGAAAATTACAATTCATTTGTTTTTTCCTCAATTGTTTTTTTCTTTGCGTCACTCAGTTTACAAAATGAAAAACTTGAAATATCGCGTTATTTACGAGTACGAGTTCCACCGTGGCACCAGTGCTGCAGAAACGGCTCGAAGGATTAATGATGTGTATGGCGACGGTGCCGCAAAAGAAAACACAGTGCGTTTTTGGTTCCAACGTTTTCGTTCTGGATATTTCGACCTGCAGAACAAGCCCCGTGGACGGCCGGAGACCAAAGTTGATAATGAAGAATTGAAGGCTATTGTGGAAGCGGATCCATCGCAAACCACATCCGAGTTAGCTGCAGGCTGCGGTGTTAGTGATAAAACTGTTTTAATCCACTTGAAGTAAATTGGTAAGGTGAAAAAGCTTGAAAGGTGGGTACCTCACGAATTGAGTGAAGCAAATCAACAAACGCGCGTTGACTGCTGCGTTGCATTACTCAACCGGAACAATAATGAAGGGATTTTAAATCGAATCATTACTAGCGATGGGCGATTCGAGTTAATTTACTCGAATAACTCGAGTTGTACTGCCAGCTAGTCGACTCGAGTTGCGTTTCCGGCAGCTCGAGTCAACTCGCTGTCTCAAGCCACGTGAGACTGTTTGAACGAAACAACCGCAGACGGCGCGGTCCGCGCCGCTCGGCTCAACTCGGTTGTCGTCGGAACACTTCGCCTTTTGGCGGCGGAAGACGAAATGTTCCGTCATAATGCGGGTATGTACTACGTATAGTATATTCGAGTCGATGTCGCAAACTCGTTAGTTAATCAACTCAAGTCTAAACTTTTAGAAAAGTAATGGAAATAAGGAAGGACAAGGATAAGTAATAGATTTATGTATTTATAAAGAGACAAGTATTTTTTTTTATTGTAAATCATACAGAGTGAAACATACAATATGTACCTAATTTGACTTGTACAAAGCTACAAAACAAGCTTACATCAAAAATGAGTTTCCTTACAGCATAAGTCTTAAAGTAAATATAATCAAATATTTTAATAAACAATAATTAAACCGAAGAATTGTATAAAAATCTACAACTAAATTATTATTACTTGTATTATCATTAAATAGGAACTATTAATCAATCACATTTATGAAAAGTGTTTCAATAAAGAATAATTAAACAGAAGAGATGTAACAAAAATTTCAAAATCTACAACTAAATTATTATTACTTGTATTTTCATCAAATAGGAACTATGAATATGAATCAATCACATTTAAAAAAAGTGTTTTAATAAATAATAATTAAACAGAAGAAATGTATCAACACCTAAAACTATATTATTATTACTGATATATCATCAAATAGGAACTATGAATCAATCACATTTACGAAAAGCGTTTTAATAAATAATAATTAAACAGAAGAAATGTATCAAAATCTACAACTAAATTATTATTACCTGTATTATCATCAAATAGGAACTATAAATCAATCACATTTACGAAAAGTGAACCTATAATGTAGGTATATTTATTTAAAGCTACTTATTTATGTATCACAATGTTTAATTAGTAATTTAATTAGTTTAATTAGTCTTCATTGAGAAAGTAAAAACATTTTCAGAACCATCAACTTTTCATACGGCAGGAAAGAAGAATTTATAATGCTTCAAATTCAAAATACGTAAAACAACTACAATTTAATAACTAGTTAATACAAAAGTCTTAAAAAGAACAACAAAAATATATCATTTGTAAATAAAAAGAATATAGGTAATAAGTAATTCACAAATCATGCGGTCGAAAATTATAAGACGTAAAGTCAAACTTTAACAAACTGTACCCACGGAGTGAGATCGTTTGATCGTTCGAGCGGACTCGGGTTGCCCTCGGCTACCGTCGGACGATTTCAGGAAACCGAGGCCGACCGAACGGCGACACGCCGTCCCGAGTCGAGCCGAGTTACCCGAGTCCCGAGTAGGATGCTATCATCGTTGGAAGACCGAGTTGGCGAGTTGAATTAAACCGATTATCGCCAATGCTCGAGTTAAAGTTAACACGCACTTTCGAACGATGCCACTTCGCGCCGCTACGCCGCGCGCCGCTCGACCCGACTCGTATATTAATTTCCTAGGGACTGTGACCGCTATACGTGATTTGCGTAATTATTAATTACCTGCATTTAATTTCCCGCGAATATAGTAATAGGTAATAGTGAGGAGTATTTGCATTTAATATGCCGCCTGAAAATAATAAAATAAGAGAGTCGAATGGGTGTTTTTTTCCACAAATAATAATGACAACAGTGTCAAATGCAAATTACGTGCCTGTAATTAGTGTAATTATAAAGACATAGGTAACACCTCCACATTAGTAAATCACTTGAACAAAAAACATATAGTTGAGTACTTATCTCTTTATTAATACGTAAATCTATTATTTATTCTTGTCTTTCCTTATTTATATTATTTTTAGAATAGTTTATTTGACTCTAGTTGATTGACTAACGAGTTTGTGACATCGAGTTGAGTATACGTAAGACGTACCCGTACAGTAATATGACGTTCGTACGTACCGATCTGGCAGTCTCAACTCTCAAATAGATACCGAGTCAACTCGAGTTGCAAACCGACTCAGCCAACATTTCAAATCGAGGTACTCGAGTTAGAAAAAATACGACTCGGCCCATCACTAATCATTACCTGTGATGAAAAGTGGATCCTGTACGATAATCGGAAGCGCTCATCGCAATGGCTGAACCCTGCCGAACCAGCCAAACCATGCCCCAAGCGAAAATAGACTCCAAAAAAGTTACTTGTGAGCATTTGGTGGACTAGTGCTGGTGTTGTTCACTACAGCTATCTTAAATCTGGCCAGACGATTACGGCAGATGTCTATTGTCAGCAACTGCAAACCATGATGGAAAAGCTAGCTGCTAAACAACCGAGGCTGGTTAATCGCTCTAGGCCACTGCTGCTTCATGATAACGCTAGACCACACACTGCACAACAGACGGCTACCAAATTAGAGGAGCTTCAATTGGAATGTCTAAGACATCCACCGTACTCTCCGGACCTTCCCCAACAGATTACCATTTTTTTCGAAATTTGGATAACTTCTTGCAAAGGAAAAAATTCAACTCCGATGGGGCAGTCCAAACCGCCTTCAAAGATTTTATTGATTCCCGTCCGAATGGTTTTTTTAGTAAAGGGATCGATGAACTACCTATGAGATGGCAAAAGTGCATAGATAGCAATGGTACATACTTTGATTAAATAAATATATTATAATAAAAAAAATCGGCTTTATGTTCCTCCCATACTAAACCTCAATTTCATATGTAAGGACCTAATATATAAAAATAGATAAATTATTTATTAGTACACTTATCACATTAATCCAAAAAATCTATCTTTTCAAATTGAAGAGCGAAATAAATTTTTCGATGCACATATTTTTTAACAAATTTATAGTTTTTTTTTTTAATTTGACGGATTACTTTTCATTAGGGAGTCATTATGGATGGATAAAGAATGTTTACACACATATTTTTAAGTCCTTAATTTATAAAAAGTCTGTATAATTTTGCAGAGCATTTAAGGGAAAAAATGAGTCAAGGATGGAAAGTTATTATTTCTGAAAATAAAAGGAGATAAAAAGGCATTAGAAAAGCAATGCTTGGTTTCTCAATATACAAAATAGCAATATTAAAAAAAAAATTAATGTAGTCATCGAGATTTTAATTGTTATTATTTTAACAATGTGACTCTCGTGGCTTTATTTTATGGCCACTAAGAGCGAGCATTGAATCCTTAATTTTAAATCTAGATAAATCAGGAAACATATTTTCTCTCACAGAGGATTTATTCTGTTTAAGGGATTGCAAGTGTGAATACAGATTCCATTATTAGGTAGAAGTGAAGAGTTGCTTGTTAGTTGTAGTGGTCATGACGCTCGCCTAATGATCTGATGGTCGGTGGTTCTAGTCCCATTAAGAACACATGACATGACAATATGACAAGTTGTCATATTGTCACATGACAATATGACCAAGTTGGTCATATTGTCATGTGACAATTTTAATTTGAAATTCCCTGTAAATATTATATTTTTAAAAATTAAATTGCGTCAAAAAATGTCTCCCCCGCGTCCCTTTTTAGTCATCCCCAGATCCGTCGTGTTAACAAAGAAACATCTGGCTTCAACCTTTTCGGTCAATTCTCAAAAATAGTCCCTTACCCCGGGGAATAGCTACCCCTCGTTGCACTTATAAGCTAATTCTGCAAAACATCCCAGAAGCTGCCATATGCTTCGTTTTTTTTAAAAGCACACTTGTGTAGCGTCTCACGCACTCATCTGATGAACACGTGATGTAAAGTCTGTTCGCGACCGTGGTGATTGTCTCTGTTAGCCTCTGTCCCTCAGCATCTTTCGAGAGGCACGCTCTGTGCCTACAACAAGTGCCATCTGCCGCCCGCCGTCTCCTCCAATCACGCGGGCAACTTGCCGCCTTGCCGCCCTCCCTCTACAGCCACTGGTACAACCTGCCGCCTTGGCGACTCGCCTTTGCTTGCGCGGGCAATCTGCCGCTCTGCCGCCCTCCTCCTACAGCCACGGGCGTAACTCGCCGCCGTTCCGACTCCAGGCATGGTCCATGACGTGAGGCGGGCCGCCCAAGTGGTACGTCTCATCTCCCGAGCAGAATGACTGCAGGTGGTGGTCCTGCCCTTTTCCAATAGTGAAACACTCAAGTAAGATAACGTGATCCATTTGTTTTTTTTATCCATGTGTTAAGGTGTGCCCTTTCCAAATGGTCCCGACCACAGAAAAAATTATAGAAAAACATATAATTTTGATATAACACAACATTATTGCCAATTTTCTACCTGTCTGTTATCTTTTAGAATTGTAAAATCACCGCAAGTTTTTTTTATAAATTTAATTTTCATACAAATTTGTATTTCATTTGTGATCAACGGTTGACGTAAAATAATAACACCGAATCCACCCTATACCGGAGATATCAGAGTCCGCTTACCAACCTAGCCGAGGTAAATATTGTAGGTGAGTACTTCTCCAAT
This sequence comes from Agrypnia vestita, assembly GCA_016648135.1. NCBI lineage: Eukaryota > Metazoa > Arthropoda > Insecta > Trichoptera > Phryganeidae > Agrypnia > Agrypnia vestita. The sequence continues at coordinate 24,534 of JADDOH010001023.1, read as the reverse complement.
AGGTATTTTATTATGTTTAAATTATTATGAAGAAAACACCTATTACAATATTTTCATAACACAGGCGTTTGGCTTAGTTTGAGAATAGTAAGAATGCTGAGGCGACACGTATTCCGTGTTCGCATCTATATTTTTTAAACCAAAAAACGAAAAGAAAAAAAGTGCTCCTTGCGATCGCTTCATTTAGAGACTTCATGTTGTGATAAATGGCTCGAAATGAAGACGGTAATTAACACGGCCAACTTATACTCGTAGCACCACGCTGCCATGCAAATTGCAGGCGTTTAGCGGTGTTTAGTGCCCCGCGCTGATAGTGAGCCGTGGCTGTAAATCACCTCGGCAAACTCCTTCTCTTTCTGCTCGGCTCCACTGGGGCTTTTTAGGGTGCTTGCTCCGGTCCTGAGTCGCCAGTCTCGGAACCATTAATTTTGCCTAAATAGCAAAATGTCTTATTACCAGGGAATGTCGTGCGGCCTTCATTTAGGTACTTACTTAATTGGGACTTTTACAAGAATTTCTACAATTTAATTTAATTTTTATTTATTTATTTGAATTTTGTGTTACTTAATGAATGTCTTGAATTGAATCTTACGTTAACGAATCTGATTGACAATATTTCACATGAGAGGTACGCATATAAAGCATACTTGTGATAATCTTCATAGATAATCAATAAAAGTTGTGGCGAATCGGTAAAAATGTTAGTAAAGTATTTAAAATTTAAGGTTTTTAAATACTTTCGTATGTTTAGGTATTGAAACAAATGGATATTTTAAACGAACCGTATTGATGTGTTGAGATTCGATTTTCGGCGTTTCGTTGGAGTCATATCACAGCGACTCCGGTAAAAAGTGTGTTTAATCACATCCATATGCTTCTTAGAAAATATCTGTTTCAATACATAAATAAGTGTACCGGAAGCGGGTGTCGTAGGTATCCAGGGAACTTTATTATGAGGAAACCCAAAGTTATAATGAGTGCGCTAGGAAACGGAAATTGTATTCATATTTAAGTTACAGTATCAGGAGGATTCCGGAAGACAAAATGAACGATTCAGCGTATAATTGTACTTTATGTAAGAAAGTAGTAACATTTACGCTAATCAATTTTCCAATAATAAGTGAATAAGACAAATTGTATCATTCTATATGTATAATAATAAACACAATTTTATACGTATTTTTAATGATTATCTTCAAAATGGTTGGAATAAACTGTGTCATTACTTTACTGGAGTATAATAATACTCGAGTTTCAAGAGAACAGAACCTCCCGTCGACATGTGTCGTATGAATTAAGTATTAGTTTTAAGACGATGAGACGTTCTGTCACTCTCGAAACTCGAGTAATACAATGTACATTAAGACTCAAGTAGAGTAATAACATAGTTTAATTCAATCCATTTTGAAAATCATTATTAAAAATCTCTACAAAGTTAATGCTGATTCCATCAATAATAACGAATTATTAATATTTAGGTTCATCAACATAATAAGGTATTCTTAGTATTTAAGTACATACGCTGATATAATGTTCCTACAAAGGATAATAAAAGAATCAATCTTATAATAAATATAAAAACAATACATATTAAATAATAAGGATAAGGATGATTCTTTAAAAAAATAGGGTGTTTTTAAATTGATTTGTAATGATTGTGATTGTTTCTATATAGAAAAAACGTGTAGAAATTTTGTTTAAGTAGCAATAATTATTCAAAATTTGCGAATCATTTTTCGACTATGGATCATTCATTTGGTCTTAAAAAGGGTTTACAAATTTTACATAAAAACTGTATAGAATAAATTTAGGAAGTAAGAAAAAGTGTTCATAGTAAATTGGATATTAAAAATAAATAGATCCTTTTTACAAATAGTTACCTTTTAAATTTATTTTCAAGTTAGTACTTAATTATTGTACATTTCTCATATACTATTTTTTTAATATATTGATTGTCTGTACTTCGATTTTTGATTTTTAATTTATTGTTAGGCCTTTAGCTCTGAAACATTTTGATATTGAAAATATTCATATATTTGTTTCAGATCTATATATCAGTGGTGAAAGCAAAGTATATTTTTATTGTTTATATAAAATAATAAATATTTATATTGAATGAGAATTATAAATAAAAATGGTAAACGTATGAAATAATGTGCTCACGACAATTAAATAACATAACCAAAAAGTATGTATCACAATGATTTGTCATACCTAATAAACCACTTATTGCTTGGTGGAAATCTTTTTTACACAATATGATTATACAGAGTGGTTAAAAATATCAAAATTTTTAAATTACATTATCTTTGTACTATGATAATAATTTCATTATAATTGATAATATACAATCAAGACAAACAAGATTGTCCCAAAGACAAGCATACAGCTCATATTGGACCAAGATCTTTTGATCTCTTGAAAATGGACATGAATGATGCAGTTTCTGTTACAAGATTTAAAACAACATTAAAAAATTGGATCCCCAGTGGGAGAAAAGGGCAAACATTAACTACAAAAACCTTTCTATTCTGTTATTTACATTTACTTATGTTATAAATGTATTTAGATACTTCTCTGTACTTAATGAATTTACAATTTGTTTGATTTCCCAGTTTTATGTTTAAGACATCAGATCCACCCAACTTTTTAAAAATTGATTTTGAAATAATACAGTCCACGAAAACAGAATGAATATTATTTTTTGCCAGAATTATTTGTTCTACCACGTTTGCTTAAATTAATAAACAGTTAAAAATAATAAGAATTTCATATTAAAGGAAACACATTCTTATTCTGAAGTTGTAATTTCAGAACAAAGTTCCGTGAATTATTAAACAATTTTTATTAATCAATTAGAAAAGACATACAAAAAAATCAAATTAACGAAAAAATATTTAAATGCCACCGGGAATCAAACCACGGACCTCACATTCTATCCGGGAATGGCGCGTTATCCATTTCGCCATGGCACTCAGGTAAGTTATCGAAAATTTTTCAACCTTATATTTAGTCTCTTTTTAATTGATTAACATTTTTATTCCATACTTAAAGCAATCCGCTTTTTATAATACAATAGTCACGAATACTTTCGCGTGTTAATCAATTAAAAAGAGACTACATTTATATGTAGTAGATGTGTAGGTATATGTAGTAGATGTTTTAATTCAACGTGTGTTCATTACAAAGTTCAATTTAATTTAAATTAAAATAATCAAATCGCACCAGCAAGTAACTTACATATTAATTAATTATATTACTATGAAGATACATTAATAAATGTGTAAAAATGTTCTTTATGGTATAATTGAAAAATGTACACTGTTGGAATTTTAGTATCATTAAATATTCATTTTCTTCACATTCAACAACATTCATTCAACATCATTCAACAGTCAACATTCAATATCTGTGGAAACTTGAAGTGATCGATTAAAAAACAAGGATTGAAAATGTGAGTACAGACGTACGATCAAAACGTTTTGAATTGTTAACAGTTCAGCGAAACCAGAGATTAACCACAGAAAACAAGCGTAAGCAGCGATTCAGTATGACAGAGCATTCAATAGTGAATAGTGTAATCTCAGGCGTGCGAATATTCTGGAAAGTCAAGTTGATTACTGTTCCAATTAAGTTCACTGACTTTGTTTCTTAAACGTAAGAATGCACATTCAAATATTCAACATTTATCGCAATAGTCCAGTCAACATTTATAGACAAGAATTTCAAATCCGACCCAGGACGGGCGGACGGAAGACAAGGTCAAGACAAATCAAACACACATAATTTAAACCACTGCCTACCTACTGCAGAACAGTGCAGAAAACTAAACACATAAGGTGGGTTGGAGTGAGAGAATGTACTGAATTCGAGATTTTATAGGAAATATAGTCTATAAATTTAACTGTAACTGATTGCGGATATTTTGTACAAACCGTATGTTTTTCCGAGAAACGATTCTCGACGTTTCGTTGAATGCTTATTCAACGTCATCAGGAGGACGAACTTTATCCACGGAGGTAGAGGGCAGACTGGTTACTGCTTTCGAGGGCGTAAATTATATGCACTTTGTTGTGGAGTGTTCAATTCTTGTAGATGGCGTTGAATAAGCATTCAACAAATCGTCGAGAATCGTTTCTTGGAAAAATATATGGTTCGTATAAAATATCCGCAACTATTTACAGTTAAACAACCTTAACTCTTTAATATAGTCTATAAATTTAAAGAAAATATGATTTTGGATGGGACAAATACATGAAATCTAGAATTCAGTCCATTCTAAATTAGTAATCGTCGATGACTGCAATCAAAAATTTTTTATATTTTTTTGCTGCCTTTGCTTTTATACCCCTCAATTTATCTTAATTAATGATTATCCCTCTTAGACAAAATCCAGTAATTGCGTTTTTGGAAAATACTTAAAAACATAGCACAACATAAACAATTAAATAATAAGCAAAGCCCGATACGTGTGAAAATATACATTATTGCATTTTGCCCGTGATTAGTGACTCGCCCCAAAGTGAGTTTATTTAGTCTCTCAGGACGAGACGACTTCTTTTGCTCGATTTTCGTGCTTTGCATTCACGGAGAGGCGAATTTGTTTGCGCGGGCTTCCGAGGCGGAGACTTTATGACGGATGAATCAATTATAGAGGTGAAATAGGCAAGATGGCGGGTCCGGTGGAGAGCGGCAAAACTCCCGCCAACCGGGCCCTCAGCGTGTGTTCATTTGCGTTGTTTTTGCAAATGGCCGTCTTCATGATATTTTTACAGCCGCTTCCGCGGGGAATGAATAAATTTGGGGCCGCTTTAGATGAAAAACAATGATGTTTTATGTTCTACAAACTAATAAAAATGCCTTTATACGATTTTTAAGACTTTTACTTGAACATAATTCAGGCATAACTTAACCGATAAGTTACGCAAATAATACGCTTTTTATCACATTAAAAAAAAAACACTATTAAAAATAGTCTATTTCCTACTTATACAAAGCATGACCATTTTTAGAGCACGAACGCATTCGGAGATAGGGCGTGACGTAATCCAATATAGGCCAATTAACCTTCGATATTTAGCCGAAGTTTGACGAACTTTCTTCGGGTAACTGCGTGTGGCCGAAATCTCAGCAGCATTCTTATCAGTGTTCACACTACTTAACTTTTTTATTTCACTGTTTATTTTTTTCCATATTTTAGGTTACAGGGGCTTATATATGATTGATTAAAATTATATTTTAATTTGAAATGCATAATCACTAGTAATTTATAAGTTTTTCATAGTAATTTTTTTATACTCCAGTATAAAGACATTTGAAAAAAGAAGTTCGTATGGATCTGTGGAGGTAGCTTATATTGGAAACAAGCCTCATGTTAGCGTTAAAGCCTTGACTTGTTCAGAAAGACAGTGAAGTAAATGGGAGAATGAAATTGACTTAATGTTTTTAATGATTTTATTAAGTCGATGCCTTAATAATACGAAAAATGCGTTGTTGATTTAAGTATGCAAATTAGTTCAGAATAAACGGTTTTACCCGCACAAAAAAAATCCAAGGAATATAAATAATCATAAACGTTAGTTCAAAGTTAAAAATGAATATATAGACACATCGCTAGATACGTTGATCAGTTTAATTGTTCAGTGCCTTCAAAATAAAAAATCGCATCTATACGTAGATCTATGAAAATTTGGTTGTTTATAACTTTAAACTGAAAATCAATCTTGAAAAAACTTTTTTTCTCAACTAAAAACTTGTCAATTTTTGTAGGTATTTTCTAAAAATATTTCTAAATCGTCGAATTATGAATCAATTAAACGCACCTTATGTCTAATTATCGCGTTCCTGCCGCTAGAATTAGAATTTCAAAATTTATCGATGTGTTGGTTCTTGATTGATAAGAGGTAGCTACTTTAAAATTCATTTTGATAAATTTATAAATTCGTCAAGGTTTCCGCCTTTTCCTCGTTTTTCTTGCAGGCATCTCTTTCATACAAAATGTTAATTGGGGTAAATTATTCACCGAGTAATTTTTATTCGAAATAGAATATACTTAAATGTATGTTTTATTAAGGGCTGAAATTTATTTTAACGTTGCATTCACTGTTTTCAGAGGAAATATCAACGTAATTAAGTAAACCCCATTTCATTGTTAAAATAGACTAATGCAAATTTATGTTCTATAGAAAATACGATTCTATATTCCATGGGGTTTATTTTAAATGTATTTTTTTTTAAATTCCGAGGAAAAATAACGCTAGTAAAGCCGACTTCAAAGGATAAGTGACTACTTGAGGCGCGGAAATACTAATATTAACAAATAAAGAAACTCTGTCGAGAATATACGTTTAGAATAAATTTTGCCATCCATAAGCGGTCTATTTGTATAGATTCCCTCAATGTTAAAATGCCAAAACTAACACATGAACAAATAATTTGTGTGGTATGCAGGTCTGTAGATTTGTTAATAGAAATCGCAATGTTGATTGGTTAAAGTCATGTCGTGACGGACAAGCAATAAATCTTTTAGCACGTTTTCAACTCTCGAGGCGGATGCACGCACGCTCGCTTTAAGAAAAATACGGTGACCGTTGAGTGGGATAATATCTGCAGTCTTGTATACAAAATAGAACTCCAATATTGGGAGCGGGACATTGCATTTGACGATTTCTCCGATGAAAGTAATTTAATTTATTTCTGATGATGAGGAATATCTGTTTCGATGCGTACTTATAATTTTTAAATTCGTTTAAATATTTGTTTTATTTTTTGAAATATTTCTTAATTAATGTTTTTTCCATTTTTAATACATTTTTTTTATATGCATATAGTATTATGATTTTTAAATATAGTATTTTGATTTTTATATTATTTATGCAATCTATACCTATAAAACTCAATGTCTGTCTGTCTTTCTGTATGTCTGTCTGTTCTCTATACAAATCCACACCGTTTGTCCGACTCGATTCAAATTTTGCATACTTATGCTTTGGAATCCGGCGGGTAACATAGACAACATTTCCCCCCTATTCTCATACCCCTTCCCCTCCCCCTGACATATTTTCGATGAAAATCTGTACCGTTTGACCGATCGGACTCAAAATTTAGGAACTTATTCTTTGGGACTCGGCGAGGAACATAAGTGACATTTGCCCCCTATTTTCATACCCCTTCCCCTCCCCCTCAAATATTTTCGATGCAAATCTGTACTGTTCGACCGATCGGACTCAAAATTTGGAAACATATTCTTTAGGACTCGGCGAGTTACATAGGCGATATTTTCCGCCTATTCTCATACCCCTTACCCTCCCCCTGAAACATTTTCGATGCAAATCTGTACCGTTTGACCGATCGGACTCAAAATTTGGAAACTTATTCTTAAGGACTCAGTGGGTAACATATGTGACATATCTCTCCTATTCCTGATATATTTTTGATGCAAACGTATACCGTTGCAACCGAACTTTTTTTTACCCTCACAAATTTATTTAAACTTAATCCTTAACCCGTGCAACGCCGGGTATGAACCGCTAGTTAAATATATAAATCGAATTATTTTGTTTAAGTGGTCCTGTACCCTAAATCTAAATTTATGTAAATGATTTTAAAAATATATAGCTATGTAATGTTAAAAATAAAATCAAATATATATTTGCATTTTTACACTATAGTCACCCTATGAGCTTTGGCATTTCTAACTGGCGGACACTATATTTTAATAGATATTATATACCTACAATAAGAATTAAATAGACATTACCCACCTACAATACGAATTAAACAGACATACAATAAAAATTATACAGACATTACATACCTACAAAACAGATATTACATACCTACAAAACAGATATTACATACCTACAAAACAGACATTTCACACCTTTAATACAGACATTACAAACCTACAAAACAGACATTACACACCTTTAATACAGACATTACATATACCTACAAAACAGACATTACACACCTTTAATACGATGTTTTCTCTAAACAACTACTTCACGTAGAACTGTTTGTAAAATACGGATAACTTTACAGAAAACAAACAGATTTACGGACTACTTTATTCTATGAACCATTAATTTTATAATGAAAAAAGTTAGTGTAGAGAATCAACATAATCCAAGGAATTGTGAAACAAAACCTTCTTGTCTTGTTAATAAAATAAAATGCTTCTAGAATTAATTTTGTTATGAAAAATGTACCCAGTTGAGAAATTACAAATTTCATGAATTTCGACAGTGGTCAAACTAAATTTATTAGAAGACAGAATACCCACGTCAAACGTTGATGGCAATTATCTCACTTCAGTCATTTGTGGGTTGGGTATTATATTACAGACTATGATGTAAGTACATAGCTAAGATAAAGCACAAGTCGAAAGTAATTTAGAAAAATTCAAAGCGTTAAAAACTAAAGACTAGTCTTTATAAGATCGTTATAAAGATTATACAAAAGATCTATTCAAATTCAAATTTTTGTTTTGCTACTAGATCTCCGGAATAGTTTGCGCTATTGACTTATAAATAACATCGGTCCATACACAATGCTGCTCGTCAATCATATTGGATTATAATTTTAAATATAGGTTAAGGGAATGAAGAGTAGGAGTACCGAAGAGCAGGCGGAAGGAGAATGAGACGTTCGGGGGAGTGGGATGGGCTGATTATACTCGCTACTCATGATCCTAGAGTGAAACTGAAGAAAATTTGGACAGAATTAAATATGATACACATTATATCGACCCCAGGGGAGCATATGTTTTAAATATTCAGCGTTTAGTAATGTAACTATGCACAATATGGAACGGATGACATTCAATATTTTTATTATATGCAAGTAAGGTGTTTAAGGGAAAGTGTCTTTTTTGGTGAGGATTTTACAAAGTTTACAAAATTTAGTTAAAATCTGTCAAATAACAATATAACAGGCGTACAGTAATTGTTCGGAAATATGCACGCATCAAGTAAAACAAAGTGTACGCAGGTTAGCCCTTAGAAAATAAAACATAGCTGACAATGAAAGTCTTTAGAATGATGAAAATAAATTCTATTTCATTAATCTATAACTGAGCATAATAAAATATTGAAACATGTTATTCTGTTAATTTAACTTTGTCTATAAATCCTATCATAAGAGGATTTAGAAATATTTATATATTTCTACTGCATTTTTTAAATATTATAGTTTTGATTTATTCACTTTTCACATGTTCAGGTAATTTAACTCATGTACCTACACATCATTTCACCTGAATACATTCGTATTGACAAATACAATGCATCCGGTCATAGATAGTCAGTTGTGTACACTATTTATATTATCAGGATATTACCTGTAATAGGTACATATCTAATAAGTACAATACATTAAAATATATTTATTTATTTATTTTTTATGTAACATTACAAACAGAAATTTAATTCGTAAATGTTATAAATAAGTTAGAAATATATAAACATATATAAAAAAACAAATATAAAATATTTATAAAATCATTCATATCAAAGGTGTAGATGTAGATGTAGATGTAAAATCCAGTAATTGCGTTCTCAGAATACACATAATGTTAAAAATAAATATATATTTGCATTCTTGTATCAATTACACACTCAAAAGTGATGTACCAAATAATTCATAGAAATAATATTTTGACAACATTGAGTCTTATTTTTATTGATATGATGTTTGAGTCACGCTTCACTTTAAATATATTGAATTTATTTGAATGGCATAATCCGAAATGTATTAAAAATGTCAATTTCGGAATTTGTTTAAGTAAATCTTTCCTTTATTTTTGTTTTACTCACTGGATGTTTTATATGTTTTTTTCGAGTAATAATAATATCCATAATGTAAAAATTATTAAAAGTGTACAAGATTCTGCTACATTTAGGCATAGAGTAATTGTATCCAATTCTACAAGTAGAATTGTAATAATTTAGATTTATGAACTGTGTAGTTTATAAATTTAAATTTAAAAATTTATATATAGTTTATAAATTTGAATTTAAAAATTTATATGTAGTTTTTTTTATTTCTGCTGGTGAGACTTTGAATACATACTTTTAGAAAAATCATTATACTCCAAATGACCATTCAATTACACACAAAATATTTCAATACCAATATTAAATTGTAATCTAGATATTTTAAAATATTGTAGTTTATTATCATGCTTTTGTATAAAAAATACTATTCGAACCCGAATTTCCAATATAGATTTTCTTCTTTTGAATTATTTCTTAATCTGGTCCAGGTCTTTTACTGCTGCAACTTCTACTCTAGCAATTGGTTCACGGATGTTTTCCTAGTTTGTCTTCTTTTTGTTCTTCCTTCTGTCACAGTCATTGTGGATGTCTCGGGTAAATAAATGGTTTTCTCTATTTCTTCTAAAATATAATTTCCTTTCCTTTCTAATAATAAATGTAGAAAGGCTTACAGCAAGCTTAATGGAAATTTATTTATTAAAATATTATCTTCTCAAAGGTGAAATCTGACAAACGATTCTCTATGGTTTAGTTGAAATAAATTTCTGCGCACGAGAATTGCAGGAAAGGGATTTCCAACATTCCAATATCCGGTTAGTTCCAATATCTTAGCAGAATCTGAAAGGATAGGAAGGAATATCTTATTCCTATTGATTTAAATTAAATTTATTTCAATCCTTATATAGGATTCTTACTCAAACGCCACATACTAAGGGCGCAGTTACGAGAAGCTAAAAGGTGCGGGTAGTGCCCGATATGAAATTTTCAGACACTTTTGAATAGAAATAGCGGAATAAGATAATTGTGCACCCAATATTTTTAATAGCATGATTTATAAATCTCTCCGATGTTGTATTTTCTATCTGTTTTGAAACTTTGAAAGAGTAGCTTATTTATTTTATTATTATTTAAAAGTACAGATGAGAACACGGAATACTGTCACATGTCATTAATATACTTAGTATTTTCAAATTAAGCTAAGCGCTTGTTCTTGAAAATAGGACATATTAGCTGGGGTCCTGAAATGGGGTTTGAAGCAGCGACTAATGGGTTTTTAAGCCGGCCCACGGTGGTTCCCGTAATTTAGTGGACATAATACTGCCTTCTCATATTGGGGATTCTGGGTTTGATTCCCCGGGAGATACACACATGTGATACACACATAAATAAGAAAATCTATATTGAAATATTACTAAAAAAAGATCTCAGCAAGAAAGTTCAAAAAAGATCTCATTTATTAAAGTTAAAATTGATGAAATACCACAAATTACAGATATTTACCTGCCACGTAAACAAAATAAGAAGAATTGCATCATTTTTTTTTTTGTAAAAAAAAAGAAAAATAATAAATGAAAGAGAAAAAAATTAAGGAGAAAAAGAGCCCAAATAACACCTGGAAAGTTAACAGGTAAATTTTGAAGCTGAGCACAAGAGAGTTGAGCCATGGAAAGCATGAAAAGTTCGGTATATTTTCAACACCCAACGGATTATTTTGATATATAAAGTTTAAATTTGTTAAATTTAACAGTGAATGGAATGATGAATGGGGACAGTGTATGTTTTTCTTGCAGTCTTGCCTCCTTGCAAAGGTTTATATGACCTAAGCGGAGGAGTCAGAATCTTGCATTGCAGCTGAAAAAAATGTCAACCTGGAGACGATTGAGCAGGATATGGAAAATTTTGCTCATAGAACGGTCCTAGGTAAGCGGTGGATACCATTCACTGTCATTGCTCGGTACCTATTCCTGGGATACAGATGACCAGCAATCTCGCCATCTTTTGCGCGGTCTTCCAGAGAGTCTAATACCTGACGGCAACTTGTTCGCTGCTACACTCACTACTCTCTCAGAACAAGCTCTCTAATCATGATCTCTCCAATGTCAATGAAATGCCGCACATTCCGATCCCAAGCCCGGATGCAAAAGGAGAAGGGTTCGTGGGTTAGGTCAGCTGCCTGCACGCGGTAAAAAAGTAGCAAGTTTACAGTCCGGAACACCAAGCCTCGGAACACAGTGGATTAATTTGAACGATTCAATTAAACGTAAATAAATTAAGGTGATCGCCCCCTATTCGAGGAAAAGAAAAAAAATAGAAAAAAGAGACAAAATGGAAAGTATAACACAGAAAAACGATTTGTGGCTAAGAAGCCAGGACCGGCAGATATCATCCGTAATACAGGAGAAGTCACCAGCGAGAGGGAAGATTCTTCGACCGCAGCTATCCTATTGGCCTCGCATGATCTCTCACCGAGAGACCCAAACCCTGGTGAAGTTTCTGAAGCATTGAAATTCCTCTCGCTACTGACAAGGACGTCATTAGGAGTCCGACGACCTGTCACAATCACCCCACGCTACCAAACCATCAAACATATCCTCTCTCGCATCACTTAGGATCACACGTTCCCAAAAGATGTGTTCCTGTGTCTGGGCCACACGGCTGCATACACCACGGTTCAGCGGAAAGTCCAAGGCCGAAAAGCTTTGATCTGAACTCTCTGTGTCCCGAAAGCAACTACACCGTATAATTGTCTAACGCTGGAAAACATCCTCTGCCCTTTTCCATTACGGCCACCCTCGGGAAGAAGGAATATGTCAATCTCCCGGTTGTGGCCGTGTCCCATCTTTCTTGCTAGATCTCATACGGTATTCTTCTCAATCTCAGACCCAATGCTCGTAACTGCTCGGTGTCTGAAGGTCTGATGGTTCTGCCAAAGTAGCGAACCTCCAGGCCCCATCTTAAACTTCTTCGGGCGGATGATTCCCTCACCTCGATGTCTGCAGGGAGTACCCTCGCCAGCACCGGGAGAGCTGCACCAGGCACCGTCCGGCACGCCCCCGTCAGCGCAAGCAGGGGGACTCTCTGCCCCCTATTCAGCACATTCGCACCCGCGACTGCTGCAGTCCCCAGTCTATGCGCCCTGTTAAATTTAACAAACAAATTTTACTGAGGTATATCCGCAGCAAAAAATATTCAGATGTTTTTGTGATGCCATTTTTTCCGTAAATTTTCTTCACACGCCACACATTAATGGTGTTCTGGGGCCATAATACGTTGACGATCGATAATGATCAATCCTTCTATGGCAGTCCAAACACGTTGTATACATGCGTTTAGCTTTGTACCATAACTAACTTTTAACATGTATTATTAGCATTCCGCAAAACTTGAATTATCCAAAAACGGTTGCTTAGCAATCAATATAAGGTAGATACGTCCTGGGTACGAATTATTTTTAAATTAAAATGTTACGTTGGTACCACTATGCAAATACTAAACACATTACAGTGAATTATTTATAAAGGGCGTATTTCAATTTTCAAATAAGTCAATTTTCAAAATGGACAAATGCAAGTTAACAGTTTATGGGTTGTATAAATTATATAGTATCTACCTAACCACGGCGACAAAGAAATGTTGATATTATTTCGTAATAGTGGAGCAATGCGTTTTTTGCAAAACTCAAAATGTATAAAAAATTAAGCGATGACATTAGGTTAAGGTTAATACACAACTTACTAAAAATCTACGCGTGTGAAGCCACAGGGCACAGCTGGTTTTATTATAAAGTGAAAAGATATTTTTTTAAATTAATTAAAATGAGTCAATATAATAATTTAAATTCCTTAATTTAAAAGTTCAACAAGGTAGCAATCCAAAAGAAAGAACATTGCTAGCAATGCAATAAACTAAATTATGTTTTTACGTAGCTTTCCGTTGAATATTAAAAAAAATTGTCATGAAAAAGTTGAAGTGACTTTTTTTAATTAGCCCCAAAAAGCTGATAGTTAATTTTTTACACAATATGTATGCAAAATTTCAAAACGATAGGTTTATATTTTTAGCACAATATTTATTTTTTGAAAATCACAATACTTCTTAATACTTCTAATCCATTGAACTTTGAATAACACTATTCTGCGATAATAATCTAGTAACCCACACCCTAGAAACCGATTGAGTGCCGAATATAGACCTCTGGTACATCCTCTGTAATGTCCATATATAAAAAATTAAACAAACTATATGATGCTATAAATGTGTTTTTTTTTTAAATGAAGTATTACATCGTTTTATATGTAGCTTACTTATGATACTTGAAGATTGTATTAGATAAATTTTCCTTATTATAGTTAAGTGTTGGTTATTGTGGGAATGAAATATAATATAAAATAATAAAAAAAAATAATACCTTAATATGTTTGCGTGCATAAATGTGCATGCACAGGCACATTTATTGAAAATTTCGTTGACTGTTTATCCCTAAGTCAGTAACTTCCTGGATTCATAGCAAAAAAGTGAAATTACACTACTGGAGAAAGACTGGAACCTCGGACGCGCGGATGGCTCGTAGAAAATATACTATATAATGTACTACACATTCTTAGCTACGATGCGAACCATTCATTTACGCTTTCTAAAATAATAAATAAATAATACTTATATCATGTTCCGTGATTTTTCATGGGAGCACGGTTAGTCATTTCATAAACATGTTCGACTTTATTCTATATGTACTTAAATAATATCATAATAAATAATAATAAAATAAATAATGAGGGAAATGTTTTTAATGTTGTTCAAGTCCGAAATGATACATGGATAGAAGTTTATCTTCGGAACTAATACTTTTGCAGAGATACACGTGCATCCAAACGGCACGATTTACCGACTCCTGGTGTATGGCATTAGGACCATTACTATTAGTGGCATAATTCATCAAGAGAGGGTAGAAATTCTCGCTCCTCTAAGTGTAACTGACATTTTGAGATTCCATCCCAAGCAGCGCTCTCAGCGCTGGCAGTTCACACATTCCTCGCCGGAAAACCGAAGGCAGAAACGACGCGAGAATGGCGTTAACATTTCCCGCCTAAAATATGGCGATATTTGCTGCCTGCAGCGCCACGCGTCGGTAGACCCGAGAATTACTGCGCAAAGATGCTTGAGCGATGGAAACGTAGACTGGAACAAATTATAGACGATGTATTATAATCATTGAGGCATACCCGTATGGTGTGCTTGCTGCACAACGTAAGTGTGTCAGGTTGTTAGAGTGGGGTGGCTGCTGACGGTTGTATTTTTGAAGTTAAACTTCTTTTGGCGCATTCAGGGGGAAAAATATTATAATGGAGGTTGCGCACGCAGCATGTAGCGGAATGCGATATCGGAACTAAGAATGCCGTATTGAATTCTTGTTAGCTGTCAGATTGTCAGGTTGACGGTATACATACGAGTTCACGAATGTTTCGATAATTTTTTTATGAAAGTTTTTGTTTGAAGAAATATAACTTGTACAGCGCCTACAAGAAACATGACTAAAAGCGTGGTTTTTTTCTCTTTCAAAAGAGTTTTTCTTAATGATTCGAAGTGAATTCGTCTAGAAAAATGAAAGAAAACGAAAATAAATGTATGTTTTTTTTAAATAAACCCTTGTTTGGCAGTCACTTTATTGATACAATTCAATTATATAAAAAAATATTATTCAAATGTTTTAAAACTAACATGAAAACCTTTTCCATGTTTCGATTTCACATGTTCGTAGTAAATATATAAATTATTATAAATATCTCGACGTCAAGCCGAAATCGGGTGATACTAGTTATCAGAAAAATATTTTAAAAAATTAAAAAAACAGACAGTTAAAACTGGGCAAAATATTGATTTTGAATACTTGGTTTGGTCAAAAAGTGACATTTTCTTCCAAGCTGGAGCAGTTGACATTGGATTTTGGACAAAAGTTTACAGAAGCATTATTCAGGATTACATAATAATAAAAGAAAATGAAGAAAAATAATGATTTGTAGCAACATGAGTGAAAAGACCGTCACAGCGTGTAGATTATTATGATTTATTTTAAATGCTTATAATTTTTAAAACACATGACTTAGATTTTTTAAAATATTTTTCTCATAACTATTATGACTTGGCCTATCACCCGATTTCGGCTTGAAGTTGAGATACGGGACACCCTGCATAAAGAGGTAAAGTTTGTAAGTTTGGATGTAAGAGGTAATCTCTGAAACTACCAATCAGATTTCAAAAATTCTTTCACCGATATTTAGAATAGACTTTCAGGGTGGACATAGGTTGTATATTATTATCCCGTTAAAATAAAATAACTTTTCGTGGTGACTTATTTTATAACTAAAGTCGACGAAAAAATTGTCGAGCGATGCGTTTTTTTACGAACGCTGCCTTAACGGTAAGAGATATTTAAATACTTTCTACAAAGAAGTTATACAACTCAAAAAGTTATTTTCTTAAAAAAACAAACAAGTTTGCCTTTCTTATATAGACACATAAACTATACATTAATATCACTATTTTTTTCATCTGTACTAACTTGTAAAAAAATATATTATTATTTTAAAAAGTGTGACTAACAGAACCATACTATTAACTTCAAACAATAAATGGAACTCAAAAAATTTACGAATGATGCAATATGAAAGAGATAAGTATAATAACACAAACAAATTAACAAACTTTATTGAAAATTGGAGAAATTACAAAAAAATTAAGAATGATTATATTAAGACCCTAAAAAACAGATCTCTTAAATATTATTAGTGAAATAAAATTTAAGGTAAGCAAGGTATATATTTTTTATTTATTAATTAATGATACACGCCCTTATTTGGGCTTTTGTAATCAAAATTACAATAATTTTGTTGTCAGTCTGTCTCTCCGTCCATATGTATGTCTGTCTGTCTTTCTCCGTAACTTCGTGTAACATCTGTAACTTTTTTATATCTAGTAGAAAAAATTCCCAAATTTTTTTCTGATTTTTTTTTCCACATTTTTTTTCACAAATTTTTTCCCAAAAATTTTTTCGATTTTTTTTTTAAATATTACTTATTCCTTAGAAACCGACATGTTAAAGTATCGTCATTTTTGACGGGTTACACCTAGTCAAATGGAATAATTCGTTGTCTCTCCGTCCGTCTGTCTATCTGTTCCCATAACTTCGAGGAACGACTGTAATTTCTTTCGAATTTAAGGCTAAAAAATGGCTCTAAGCCCGGGCTACCTAACTCGTGCCGGCCCTTTTACGCATGTTGCCACGGCCGCCACTCGAGCGTGGAGCGCCAAAAAGATGCTGTAAATATATATATATATATATATATATATATGTTATTTACATTTTTCATTTATTTATGGAAGCGAGTTCCGTAATATTAGGTCCTTACATATGAAATTGGCGTTTAGTATGGGAGGAACATAAAGCCGATTTTTTTTATTATAATATATTTATTTAATCAAAGTATGTACCATTGCTATCTATGCACTTTTGCCATCTCATAGGTAGTTCATCGATCCCTTTACTTAAAAAACCTTCGGACGGGAATCAATAAAATCTTTGAAGGCGGTTTGGACTGCCCCATCGGAGTTGAATTTTTTCCTTTGCAAGAAATTATCCAAATTTCGAAAAAAATGGTAATCTGTTGGGGCAAGGTCCGGAGAGTACGGTGGATGTCTTAGACATTCCAATTGAAGCTCCTCTAATTTTGGTAGCCGTCTGTTGTGCAGTGTGTGGTCTAGCGTTATCATGAAGCAGCAGTGGCCTAGAGCGATTACCCAGCCTCGATTGTTTAGCAGCTAGCTTTTCCATCATGGTTTGCAGTTGCTGACAATAGACATCTGCCGTAATCGTCTGGCCAGATTTAAGAAAGCTGTAGTGAACGACACCAGCACTAGTCCACCAAACACTCACAAGTAACTTTTTTGGAGTCAATTTTCGCTTGAGGCATGGTTTGCCTGGTTCGGCAGGGTTCAGCCACTGCGATGAGCGCTTCCGATTATCGTACAAGATCCACATTTCATTACAGGTAATGATTCGATTTAAAATCCCTTCATTATTGTGCCGGTTGAGTAATGCAACGCAGCAGTCAACGCGCGTTTGTTGATTTGCTTCACTCAATTCGTGAGGTACCCACCTTTCAAGCTTTTTCACCTTACCAATTTGCTTCAAGTGGATTAAAACAGTTTTATCACTAACACCGCAGCCTGCAGCTAACTCGGATGTGGTTTGCGATGGATCCGCTTCCACAATAGCCTTCAATTCTTCATTATCAACTTTGGTCTCCGGCCGTCCACGGGGCTTGTTCTGCAGGTCGAAATTTCCAGAACGAAAACGTTGGAACCAAAAACGCACTGTGTTTTCTTTTGCGGTACCGTCGCCATACACATCATTAATTCTTCGAGCCATTTCTGCAGCACTGGTGCCACGGTGGAACTCGTACTCGTAAATAACGCGATATTTCAAGTTTTTCATTTTGTAAACTGAGTGACGCAAATAAAAAAACCATTGAGGGAAAAACAAATGAATTATAATTTTCAAAACACAAATACATGAGTAAATAGCTGTATAAATTTGGATTTGGAATTCCTAACCAAAGAGAAGATATTTGAGATCAAATTTGCCAGTACGGCAAAACGTGAATTTCATATGTAAGGACCTAATATCAATTCGCTAGTTTGATGTGAGTGTTTCTCTTTTACTTCGGACACATTATCTTAATTATTATCCTCTTCTTTTATCCATTCCGTTGGCTATCATGTTGGTCATAAAAACTTTATTTACTGCGGCCTGGAACAGCTCTACAGTAGTCTGGTCAAACTACTATCTCAGGTTTTTCAGTCAAGGTGTACTCCTTCTTCCAGGGCCCCGACTTGCTGCAATATTTCCCTGCAAGATCTCGTACTTCTTTGGATGTCTCATCACATGTCCGAGATATTAAAATTTTCGGATTTGTATTGTGTTGATAACTCATTTTTCTTTATTCACCCGAACGATACATCTTGATTCGTAACTCTGTCTATCCAGCTTATTTTGAGTATTCTTCTGTAGATGCACACTTGAATGCCTCGAGTCGCCTTATCAATTTTTTGGTAAGAATCCATTCTTCCATTCCATAAAATAATACCGAAAACACGTAGCATTTGATTTTATTTAAATTTCATCCCAAGTATACTATAATTTGTACGTTTTCTAGTTTCATTCCAGCAATATAAATATTTTCATTCTCAACTGCGTTATTTTTGCATGTGAGCGTGTATATTGTTTTAGTTGTATTAAATTCTAACCCAAAATTTTCACATGTCTTCAATACTTGAATCCTACTAATATCCTCAGATCATTTAATTTCATCATGCAATAGAAGATATGAAAGACAAAAGAGATCCAAGTGTACAATTGGTCAGTGTCCTAAATGCCGTTGATATTATATATCTTGCAATGAATATACTTATGAGTATATTACAACATTCGATAGCCACATGAAGAAGAAAAAGTTATTCTTTGCATTTATTTTATGGAAAAATCATGGCGATATAATCGTGATCAAAAATCGTGCTCGAAAGCAAACATGGTTATTTATCATTTTGTGATTTGATTGCGTACAGCATGATGTAGCTACTTTCTCCAAATACCATCAATACAAAAATTAATTTGAGAAATCCAACAAACAATGTATGTTGATTTGAAGAAAATAACTGTAAACATCTGCTGGTTTCGATACCGTACTGTATCGTCGTCAGGATGGTGAGGAAGAGTTGAGCAGCAATGCGGCATCATTTTTTTTGGGGGAGAGGGGTGGAATTTGACAGCGAGATATTGAAATGGGGAATTTATCAAATAATAGACCATTCGTTAAATTTAATAGGTCTTTAACTTTATTGGATTTAGTGTTGAGAAACTTTTTGATTTCTAACATTTCTAAATTGTGCGATTCATCCAAATTTTAGAAGTTTTCACAAATTGATAACTATTTCAAGGCACAAAGTCAACGATATAAATGACAAAAATAAAACACAAAACTTATGTAATACATAAAAACTTTTAAGGTGAAAAATATGTGTGCATGAAAAAAGTTCAAAAATAGACTCGACGAAAAAAATATTTTCTCAACTGAAATTTTAGCCAAGTTTTATGTAACTATGAGATTGGTGAAAATTTCTTTGTAACTTATTACTTAAATACTATAAATCATTTATTAACAGAGTTAAATTAACCCATCATGAAAAGATAAACTTCGTTCACCGAGTGTTGCTTTATCAACACGTATCGTTGTGTAACGTAATTATGTATTATAACGTGATATGACGTGTGTAAATTGGATATTACGAATATTAAACATTTAAATAGTCGAATCAAATGGCTTAAGTGTTTATTGAACGACGATGCGTCTTTGTTAAACGCATTAAATGGCTTAGTTAGATGATACAATGATTATATAACCTGTGCGTTGCATATTTTTATCGGTCCAAAAAAAGGAATAATTGAACGATCATTAATGACATTAAATAAACTAAATAAAAATTAGTCCGACGTAGAACCTGTAATTATGGAAATGTCAAACAATACATTACCGAAAACTTAAAGCTCTTTATTTAAAGGTACTAGCTTTTTACTAAGTTTTAGGGTGGTAATCATTTTTTTAAATTATTTAAATTTAAAAGTTTGAAATTAAGAATGCATAAATAATATTGTTTATGATAATATTAATACATTCAATTCTTATACTATTTTTTACCTAATAGAATGTAGTACAAAATACAGTTTTTTAGTACAACTAACTATTCATGCCCGGCGTTGCACGGGTTAAGGATTAAGTTAAAAATAAATTTGTGGGGGAAAACAAAGGCTTGTTTCGAACGGTATAGATTTGAATCGAAAATATATCAGGGGGAAGAGAAAAGGAAAAGGGGAGGGAGGAAATGTCACCCATGTTACCCGCTGGGTCCTAAAGAAAAAGTTTATAAATTTTGAGTCCGATCGGTCGAACAGTATAGATTTGCATCGAAAATATATCAGGAGTGGGTAAATGTAGCCTATGTTACCTGCCGAGTCCTAAATAATATGTTTCTAAATTTTAAGTCCGATCGGTCAAACGGTTCAGATTTGCATCGAAAATATATCAGTGGAGGGGAGGAGTCAAAAAAATAGGGGGGAAATTTCGCGTATGTTACCCGCCAAGTCCTTAAGAATAAGTTTCTAAATTTTGAGTCCGATTGGTCAAACGGTACAGATTTGTATTGAAAATATATCAGCGGAGGGGAAGGGTTAAAGGAATAGGAAGGAAATGTTACATATGTTACCTGCCGAGTCCTAAATAATATGTTTCCAAATTTTGAGTCCGGTCGGTAGAACGGTACAGATTTTCATTTGAAATATATCAGGGGGAGGAGAAGGAGTAAAAGAATAGGGGGGAAACGTCGCATATGTTACCGGCCGAGTCCTTAAGAATAAGTTTTAAAATTTGGAGTGCGATCGGTCAAATGGTACAGATTTGCATCGAAAATATATCAGCGGAGAGGAAGGGTTAAAAAAATAGGGGTGAAATGTCGCATATGTTAGTCCTTAAGGATAAGTTTTCAAATTTTGAGTGCAATCATTAATGTCGCATATGTTAGTCCTTAAGGATAAGTTTTCAAATTTTGAGTGCGATCGGTCAAACGGTACATCGAAAATATATAATGGGGAGGGGAAGAGGCAAAAGAATAGGGGGAAAATGTCGCCTATATTACCCGCCGAGTCCTAAAGCATATGTGTGCAAAGTTTGAATCGAATCGGATGAACGGTATTGATTTTTATAGAGAGCAGACAGACAGACAGACAACCATTGAGTTTTATAGGTGTATATCTATTAGGGTAATAATAAGATGATTAAGCGCTCGCTTAAAAGGTCAGAGGTAGTGGGATCGATTCCTGGTACCATTCAAAATCTTTATGATTTCATGAAGATTGCAGACACCCTCTGTATAATCTGTCATTAATATCCTTTAAGATATATGCTGACATGTGCTCTCCAAATTGTCTTAAATTGTATCTGTAAAGTGATTAATAACATGCCATCACCCCACACCTTTTTCTATGTTCGGCAGATCTGTCACTAGATAGGCTCAATTAATTCTGTCATTGTTTGGCTGCTCATCCAAATGCTGGTTGTGATGATCGTTATGCTCAAGCGCAGTTGCAAAAATATTAAAATAAGTAATTAAAAGCAATTGGCGTAATTATTGCAGCGCTACTTCGTCCCGTACTTTACTATCGACTTGCCAAGAACTGGTATTACTCACAAAGGGATTACAATTGCACAGTGAGAAAGATAAGCACCATCTAAATTGTAATAAACTAAGATAAATTATACACGCAGAAACAAAGATTATATTCAAGTCCCAAAAGCGCAAAGTACTTATGGACAAGAAAACTTTAGACAGAAAGGCCCGCAACTGCGTAATAAAATGCTGGAAAGTGATTCAAAATTTAAAAATTCATAAAATATAAAAGCGATGATTAAAATTTGGATAAGAGAGATTGGTTGATCATTTATATTGAGACACTTATCAAAACAAAGTGACAACTTAAATTTCGTATCAGGTAATAGACATTTGTAAAAATAGGTTTAACAACATATTAGACGACGATTAATATGTTTTTAAACCTATTTGTACAAAATATAGTTCCATCTAAGAAAGTTATAATTGTAAACTTTGCCTGTCTCAATACAGAGCTCTCTAATGAGACAAGCATAGTAAAATAAAAACTTGATGGGTGCTTATTAAGTGAAGCATTAAATAAATAAAATAAAATTACAATAATAAAACTCATAATTTTGTCAATCTGGAAACAGTTTTTTCAGGTACCCACCAGACAGGTGACAAATAGTGAAATTTCTGTAATTATTAAACACATTGAGAATATTCCGTAGATATCAAACATTTATTGTGTAAGTATTAAATACACACAGTTCGTAACATTATTGTTAATGGTAGTCTAAACAGACTTGCTTTATGTATTCATAAACCGCTCTTGAACATATTACATTAATAATTACGTCAGTGATTAAGTTGGATTATGTACGTAAATACCATTCCAATCTAATACGGGTTTATATCAAGTTGCCGGTAATTGCGAAACATAATTGACACATTTGTACAAAATACCTGGTTTTGAAATATTATATCGCCATGGATGACTTAGCAAAAGATCACAAATTTATTATATAAATAAATATTTGAATTTGTTTTACAGAAATAGAAATGAAGTAACGTAAATGTACTCGGCTGATACGATGTGATGGAGAAACGAAGGGCCGAACGGAGCGTGCTATTGGCGAAACCACGTACCACCACCCAACGGCTCTATGAGTCGCGCTCTGCGAACCCTGAGGGACGTCACGGTGTTAGTTTTATTTTGTTTTCTACAGATGTCACTCTCTGTTCAGTTCAACCTTATCTATTTAAACTGACTTTTATTTTCTGTTTGGGTATTTTTCGTTTAACAGACGTTGCTTACGGTATTGACCGTTGACACTGTTTATTACAGCCGGGAAGGGATCTACATCGGGGCGGATTTGAACAATCATATGGCATCAACAACTTTTCGAAATAAGAGCTGTAATTATAATGTGATTAAAGTTTATAGAAAAGCAAAGAAACATCAAGAATATTCTTTAATGTAAGAGGCAAAGCTCTTTTCCTATCTACCTGAAACTTATCCATTTTACGGATGTTATTAATCATCAATTTGTTTACTGCGGCCCTTAGATTCTTCATCAGATTTTTTTTTGCGTTTTTTTCACCTATTTCTGTTATGTACAATGCTATTCTTCATATAATATAATTTTTAATACAAAAATGGTTAATACCACTTTTTTACTTTATACATTCAAATTAAGGATGTTACTAAAGTAATTTTACCCGAACCAGTGTCGGAGCGGGGGTTTTAAATTTGATTTATCTGAGTCGGAACCGGAGTCGGTGATGAAGGTAAAAGGGAGGGGACGTGTTAAGGGTCAAATGAAACAATAGAAACGTAATTCAGTATTTTTAATAAGCCAAATATTAATGATGATACACGTAATAAGGTAGGTGATAACATGAAGCTTAGTCGTAACCACAGCATGTGACAATGAAACGTTTGACGTTTCAATTTAAATCAAATTGTGTGACTCTAAACTTGCAAATTGTACTTTAGATGGCGCCGAGCAAAATAAGCCAAAACCGCAGTCACGGTTAAGTTGATATAATGGAAAATATTTATACAATAAGCATACAAAATATATAT
This sequence comes from Agrypnia vestita, assembly GCA_016648135.1. Classification (NCBI taxonomy): domain Eukaryota; kingdom Metazoa; phylum Arthropoda; class Insecta; order Trichoptera; family Phryganeidae; genus Agrypnia; species Agrypnia vestita. Next base: position 471 of record JADDOH010001023.1, on the reverse strand, counting down.
TTAATATCACAAAGAACATGTTTACAATTAATCCGTAGCAAAAATTAAATATTATAAATAGATTATTTAATAACACTCTGTAAAGATAGGTAAAAAACTAAAACGACGTGCCGATGTTCAGTAGAATTTTGATAGTTAACATTTTTTTGATAGTTGAATTTTGATAGTAAATTTTTTTCCCCCATCGTGTGTATTAACGAATTAGTGGATATACCAAATTTAAATAAACGCTTTGTTCACATTTCAATCTACAGTAACTATGATATGGACATTGTTATTATTCAACCCACCTCGGTTTCTCCTACATTAAATAAATTTTTCAAACAAAATACTTTATTCTATCCTATTTTCAATCATATTTCAGACATTCAATTTCTGATTTACTTAATTATCTGATATCTGTCAAAAAGTATTGAGTATTGGACAATATTGATTTTCAGGATATGTTATAATTCAAAAGACTATCATATA
>JADDOH010001022.1:0-27867 GCA_016648135.1 Agrypnia vestita | reverse complement strand
TAAGAGGAGAAAAAAGAGGAGAATGCGATATTATTTACTGCAAAGAGAAAGAAGGACGGACATCCTATGCGATCTTCGATCGATATAGCTCGATGAGTTCGAGAACGATTTCGTTTCCCCGCATTGTCATCTTGACAGATACAGCGCATGCGTATTCACTTGTAAACATACCACGTGGTACTGACGCTCCGCGGAATGTTGCAGTGAGTACGCTCGGGTACCGTGCGCATGGCAACGTTGCCACGGCACGTAGAAATGCCGCGCTATGTTGTGCGCGAGGTCGCGGAACAGTGCACGACGTTGCAACGTCACGTAGACTCTATGCCGCGCGTGCTGTTGAGGGACAATTTGTCCCCTAGTGAATACATGGCTTAACTCCCTCTATCGCTTATTCGCAATACAACGCCTTACATAGTAAATTGAAGTCTCCGGTACCTACCTGCTTAAGAAATACTAGTGAACTTTTGCCCATGAAGGATAATTTGTTAACAGTGATGTCTGCGTGGTCTAAGGCAGGGGTCGTCAGACTTTAAAGCGAGTTGAGCCAAGTTGTCAAGCAGATAGGACGACAAATATACCAGGGATTCATATACGTAAATGTGGATTTTTAAGGAGGTATTCTGAATATTCATGAATGAAGCATCACTGGGTTGAATGGCTATTGAGAAAGTATTTTTGATCGCTCAAATTCGCTCAAATCAATCAAATAAATTAATTAGGAATCGAACTAACTACAACACGTCAAAAATGATGTAAAATACGTCACACATATTTGTATTTCAGTTATACATTAATTATTAGTTTTAATGTCCTAGCGTTATAGAAATCAAAACACATATCTAATTCTCTCCTACATACCTACAGGAGACCTCGTAGATAACAGTAAAAAGTTCAGAGGAATTCCTCATTCCTTTTGAATAGAAAATATTTGTTTACACTTTAGGTGAAATGTCAAGGAGATAAGCGACATCAAAGATACAAGACAAAGAAAAAAATGTTTTTTTACTATAAACACTGCTTACTGTGAACACATCCTGAAGAGTATGACAAATTCCTAGAAGATGGCAAATTTTTACCATGAATTGTTGTACCGCGAGCGTCAACACATTTTTTTAAACGCCATTTTGTCTTTATGATTTACGACCTGTTATTATAACGTTCCTTTCATATTTTGACAGGTCAAACAACAAAGATGGCCGACAACCAGGGGTCAAATGGAACCGTCCACGAAGTCTCAAACATTGCCAGATGGTACGACAACAGATCCGTGTTCATTACTGGAGGGACCGGCTTCATGGGAAAGGTAATTGTTGCCAGGTTAAAATAATTAACCAACTAACCAACCGTCACGCCGTTTCCCCGCAGGGGTAGGCAGAGAGAAAGTAGAATGCCATATTTTATCGAGGCACACTACTTTTGCTTCGGCTACATTCGTACATCTTCTCATGCATGCCCTACGGTTTTTGAGTCTTTCAACAGGGCCATCCTCCAAGTATTTATTGGGTATAAGCCAAAATATATCAAAGATACAACTTCCACAGGCTTGACACCAGCCGCGAAGCATATATACAAAATCAGAAGCGTCGGCTGTTGGAAGTGTGCGTCTTCGCTGTGATGGCACTTGCTAGATATTGATTTGTTTATAAACGATATGAAATTGCACGCGTCTTATTTCCTGTTACGCATTTCCGTCCATTTTCACGAAACCACTGCCTTAGATTGCGGGAAAGCGAGAGGAAAGATGTTACACACCAAAAATGAAAACTTTGATATTTAAGTCACGGTTGTTCGAACACTTAGACTCATCGACGGCTCATACGTATAATATCGTAACCCACAAATCGACGTTTTTTAGTTTTTTGTGTATTTCATGTGTATTTAATTATATCTTTATTTGCAAGAAAGAAAAAATAATATTTTGCAATAAATAATGTTTTTTTCGGACATATTTTGTCGTATCTCAAACAATCACATATTTTTTACGAAGTATACTATCGTATATAACACTTACGATAATTTGCGTTGGAAAATAACATAAGATAATTATCGTATGTAACACATACGATAATATTCGTGAGAAAATAACATAAGAAAATGATCGTATGTAACACTTACGTTATTTTACGTCGCGTCTTTTCCGAAGTATAATATCGTATATGCATTTCTACAAAACCCTTTAATAATTTCGACTTTTTGTGATTATTTTTGAAACTACAGTATAAAGTAAAATATTGAAACGAAATTTCAAAAATATTGGGCAATATTTTGATTTATACCGGACGAAAATATGTTCAAATCCTTCTCCTGCAAAATTGAATTTTGTGGGTTACGATATTATACGTAGGAGCCATCGTCATGAAATAGGCCGGAGTTTCCGGTGCTAAAGTCCATTCACAGAGTCAAGACCACTGCGCATGTGGATACCGCGTGATCAACTGAAAAAACTGACCACAGTCAAAAATGTAAAGCTTCGATCACACACTAGCTTGTATTTTATTTTATGATTAACTGTCAAAATATGTTTTTTTTCCAAAATTCAAAACCATTGTTATGTTTTTCTGAAAACCGTAATAACTAAATATAGGTAATAATAATTACTAAATTAAAGAAGACTCACCTAAAATATCTGTAACACCCGAACATTGATATCAAACGAAGAATTATTGTCAGTCACACACATATGGAAATAATGTTTTTAAATATTTTGTTGCATTAAAAGTAAAACTAAAACTACGTCGTAATAATATTACTTAAAAATCAGAATCAGAAGTCTCACTTTCATTATTTACATTTATCACTAAATTGTCTGTCATATTGTCGACCGCGATATCTATATCCCACATGCGCTTTTCTTCTTTCTGTATAACATGGTCTATACATTTTTGCCATTTTGCTGGAGTAATAAGCTCAATGCCTTGTTCAAAAAGAATTTTCACATCGTTTAACTTATATGTTATGTTATTTTTAGCGACGTGCGATTTCACTTGCGCCCATATGAGTTCTATTGGGTTGAGTTCGCAATGGTAAGGGGGAAGACGCGGTACAATTTTATTATGTTTCGTGGCAATATTGTCGACGACAAACGATTTATACTGATTTTTCACCTCCTGTACAATTTTGATCAATTGTGCCTTTACCATAGTAGTCGGATTATGATTAATATTTTTAGAGCTAAGCCAAGCTAAAATATCGTTTTTTCTCCAGGCAGATGTGGGGAGTGCTTCTGCCTGCCGGCTATGATAAGGAGCGTTATCTAAAACGATGACTGAATTATCTTCAATATTCAGGCATAATTTTTCGAACATTTCTCGAAAACATCCGCATTCATTTCATGGTGGTAATCCCCATCACCTTTTTGTCCCTCGAACATTAGCAACATTTCTGGTACAAAACCGTCCTCGTTGCCAACGTGGGTTATGATAAAACGTTTCCCTTTACCTGATGGATTTTTAACCCGATTGTTAGGCCAGACAAAAATGCCTCCTTTGAAGATTTTAATTTACAAAAACACACAGATTCGGAACACTTTAATTACACAAAATACACCCGCCACTAACAGATTCTAAAAATACACTGAAATATATTGGTGAAAACGACCCTTAATGGTGCACAAAGCGAGGTCAAGGGAGGTTTGGGTGAATTCCCAATTTTAGGCAATTAAAAATAAAACAAAAATAATTCTGAGTAATTATTTTACAAATTATTTTCTTTTGATTAGATACATCATTGGAAAAAGTACGCTTTTGGGCAATTCAATCTCATAAGATTAGGAATTTACTTAGAAACAACTCCACGCGTTTTAGAAAAAATCAGTTATATTTTGATAGGGCAGCAAAATTTCTTGATTACCAACTGTGGTACTTTTATTTACGTCAGCATTTTTTACGATTAAACTAGATAGCGACAGGACTTAATTAATTGTGTGGCCAAATCACACAGGTCCACTTTGTAAATTCCCTATTATAGTATTATAATATATAAAATGCGCGTCTGCTTCCCAATCCCATTTTTATTTTCTGAAAGGTGAATTGAAAAAAAAAACCTTGAATGCCTAAATTTTATTCGTGTTATCTTATTGGAAATTGAATAGTGGAACATTCACTGTAATTATAGTGCATCTCAATAACTACTACATCGTGGAAGCGGACATTATTACAAGGATATGTATTTGATCACAATTATATAAGTGCCACAACGGCTTTAAAATTTTCATAAAATAAATACAGGATGTATCAGAGCTAGCAGCAGAAACTTGGCTGGTAGATTCCTGGCTATATTATATTTGAGTGTAAAATGTTCAAACAACCATGACCTAATATTATTAGTTATGGAGATATGCAATATTAAACAAAGTGTGCATTTTTTTTAATATTTCTGTCTTATTTTTTGCAAAATGTTGAACTATCATTACAGTAACTTACACGAGTTAATACCGATTCGCTCATGGCCAGTGACGTCACACCGATACTGATGGTAAACGGTAGACATGGGTGTATTACGACGGCTACATGATAAGCACTCGTGTAAGAGAAGGTACGATGTTCCATCCTTCTGTCAAAGAAGGAACTTTATCGGGAATGATATATGACATGCAATATCAAATTTTGCATTTTCTTTAATATTTCTATTTTTTGCTAAAAGTTGAAGAAGTTGAAAAGTTGAATCATTACAGTAATTTATATTGATAAAATGATAAAAATCTTTCTATTCTATAAGGTTTTTATCATTTTATTCGACTTGTACTAAAGCAAGTGAATTTTTCATAATCGAAATAAGTTACTGTAATGATAGTTCAATATTTCTGACTTATTATTACAAAAAATAAGTCAGAAATATTGAAAAAAAAATTCAAACTTTGATATTACATATCTCCATAACTATTGATATTAGGTCATGGTTGCTAGAACATTTTAGACTCATTACATAGGAATCTACCGGCCAAATTTCTGCTGCTAGCTCTGGTACACCCGTGTAAATATGTATATAAATTTAAATGGAGAAGTTGTAAAAAGTTCTATAAAAAAGTCCGCGACGACATATATGTTAACGTTGATTCACAGATTGTTATAATATGAATAAAATATATATTTAAAATTAATATTAATCTGTCGGGGTAATTTAAGTAGGTAATGTTAAATTCTTATCCAAAAAAATGTTTATCGTGAGGGAATTGTATGTAGATAAAAATTGCTTTTTTACACAATATTGTTTGGACGAGTAGTTTAGATTATATTGATTTTTCTGATGCTCTTACAGTCTCAAACTGAATTCCACGCGGGCTAAGCTGCGGGCACAGCTAGTTAATAAATAAATGTATTGTTTTACCGCGCCCTATAACCGGTGCCCTTACGCAAAACCCTATCACGTGATGGCCACGCACTGAACATTGTTTACCCCAATATTCTTGAGCCAGTAAACGCACTTTAGCTCTGGTGCACCCGGTACTAGCTGATGATGTACTCTCACGCTTCATCTGTTGATGCACAAACCCAGAGTCATGCTGCACCATAGTCAAACACCGACCCACTTCCTGTCCTCGTCGCGGAAGAGCAAACAAAAATCCCGAGTCTTCGTGCAAGTGGACTTACACGAAACAATGCTGCGGTCAATAAAAAGAAACGAAAATACGTCACCTTGAAATCGTTCATTTCCTTTGTTTACTGCTTTGTGATGACAAACGATGGTTTTCTATTTACCCTGGCAGTGTTAGGATATTTTATAATTTTGTCTTAATTACCTAATCAACTCAACCTTCACCTAAATTATAAACGTACGCCGATTGGGGAAACCGTTTTAATAAAATAAATATTGGTGTACATTTCTAAGACTAAACATCGTATTAACAATGGCGTAACCTCATTTTTGACGAAAATTTCCCAATAATTTTGCAAATAAATCTATAATAAATAGAAGTGTTTGAGTAAATATAGGAATAATATTTAATTTGGCAATGTTTTAACTCATATGCAGGGTTATTTGTAAAACATTAATAACCTCGCAGGACTAGATCACTGTCTTGATAATGAATCGAAAATGTCCAAGCAACCATGACCTAATATCAATAGATATGCGACATCAAAGTTTGCATTTTTTTTTTAAATATTTCTGACTTATTTTTTGCAAAACGTTGGACTATCATTACAGTAACTTATATCGAATATGAAAAAATTATTGCCTTTAATACAAGTCAAATAAAATAATAAAAACCTTTAAATTCCAATTGTAAAACATTCCGATTAGAATTTCTGCCGAGTTTTTATAATTTTATTTAACTTGTATTGAAACTAATGAATTGTTCGTAATCGATATGAGTTACTGTAATGATAGTCCAACGTCTTACAAAAATAAGTCAGAAATATTGGAAAAAAATGCAAACTTTGATGACGCATATCTCCATAACTATTGATATTATGTCATGATTGCTTGAACATTTTCGACTCATAATCAAGGCAGGAACATAGTCCTGCGAGGTTATTAATGTTTTTCAAATAACCCTGAATATCGCACCCTGAGTGATTACCTTAACAAAATATCATTTCTGAGATAATGAGGCTTTATCACTAAAGTGATACCATATCGATATGACAAAATATCAATATTTTTTACATATTTCTAATAACAAACAATCTCATTTTAAATGGAATACTCTGGACTAAATGTTAGTTATGTTAGTAATAACGACATACTGAGATTTTATGTCTACCGGTTTCAAGACATACCCGTCTCTTCGTCAGGATAACCACAACACCAACATGTAAATAATGCTACAAACCACAACCGTAATAAGGTTGTGTTTTTTGTATGATGGTTCAGTAAATTAATATTACATAAAATTAGGGAGGTTTGAAAGGCTATGCTGAATAGAGGGCGCAACCGATGCAACTCTTATTTTGAGTCAGAAATGTGAAGAATCAAAATAAAATGGCAAAACGATAGAAATAGAGGCGTATCCATTCATCTCGTTAGCAAAAGGAAAATCTCAAACCAATATATACGACGTTCGATTCGTCATGTGCGCTCAATCATCACGTAGAACCATAGATACGTACAAGTGTTTATTCCTTCTATTAAAAAGGGGAAGTCATACCACCACACCAAGTCATACCTTCACACCACTATAATATAACTATACTATAACTATAATAGCGCAACATGCCGCATCAACATCTACGCTCATGTTTCGGGGACAATGACGCGGTAATTGAAACATGAGTGGCATGCTCAAAAATCAACTGGCGGTTGATTTATAAGCATGCCACTGTCATTCACCATGAGAAGGGGTATCTTTGGAGCATGTGTGAACAGGCTTGCTTATTATGAGCACGCTTATGTCATTCGCGGGCTTCGCGGCTAGTATTATCAATGCGATCTTCTCAGTCCGCGACAGATGAGACAAATATGGCGCGTTGGGGAGATGACAAAACATTACTTTTAGTGATTTATCATAGGAATCACGAATATTTGTGGAATACTCGATCGCCGTTGTGTAAAAATAATATAGCGAGAAATAATGTTTATGAAACTTTATTATAAGGCATGAATGATTAAAATCTTACAATAAAAATTATAAAAACTAAAATAAAAAATGTGCGGAAAAACTCGGGAACTGTTTTGATTTATTGATTTACTTGAATTTTCTATTTCAGTTTGCAAAGTTTCCATTTTGAACAAGAGCGTCTCTATTCTATGACAAGAGCATGCCACTTATAAGCATGTGTGTTTGATTGTTAGCTTTGAGCATGCTTATTTATGAGCATGCCACTAATAAGCATGCCAGTAATGAGCAAGTGTGTACAGTTGTTATGGCATGCTTATTAGTGGCATGCTCATTAACATGCCACTAAATAAGCATGTGTATCTGTACCTTTATGATGATTAGTGCTGCGCGTCTATTTATTCTAACGAATTTATCGAAACGTAAGAACAAACGTAAGAAAAAGGTGGTGGGTGCGAAAGTATTTACTGCAAAGGAAAAAAAGGATGGTGAGGACCATTTGTCAATTTCATTCGAATGACAACAACTGATTTTGAAAATTTGTTACAAATGATCGGGTCTTCCATAGTCAAGCAAGACACAATATTACGGAACGCTGTTTCATATAGCATATGTAACTGTAGAGCATGCGTCTCAGCTTGTCAACATACCACGTGGTACTGACGCGCGGTACGATGTCCCCGTGAGCTCGCTCGGGTACCGTGCGCATGGCAACGTTGCCACGGCACGTAGAAATGCCGCGCTACGTTGTACGCGACGTCGCGGAACAGTGCGCGATATTGCAGCGTCACGTAGACAATTTGTCCCCTAGTGAATACGTGGCTTAACTAACGCAAACAAATACACATCAGGTCTATTAGAATGATTAAAATAATAACGTAATTATAAGATTGATGTATGATTAGTTTATTTGATTTTGTATTCTCAGTTAAGATTATTATTAGAAATATAAATTTCAGTGGCGTGCAGTGGGTATAAATTTAGGTTATCCTGTAATGGACTATATACCTATATTTAAAAAAGATATATACGCATATACCTATATGGGTATAAACATATTTTGTATTTTTTTAAACTGTATATATAATGAATTATTCTGAGTATCTTTAATCCACAAAAATAACTGCAGTATAAAAGAAGTATTGTAAACAAGGTTTTTCTAAATAAATAAATATTTTTTATATAAGTTATACCTACGGCAAAAATTTTCAATATATTTCGAAGACGATTTATATATAATTAAATCGGGGATAATACTAATTTCAGATATACGTTTCTTTTCACATAAATAAATCAAACATTTTATGATATCATCGATGGTAATGTATACACTATGTACCTATATATTATAACAAGGAATAAGAACTGTGGCTCCCTCATCACTCAAGAGCTTCTCTTCACTGATGAGGTCTACATGACTACCAAATATTTAAAAAAAATGTTTAATCTGATATGTTATGTATAAGAAATGTACCATAAATAAACAAATAAAATAAAAAAATGTCATTGTAAATAAACATTTTCACATTGCGTATAAAATGTTCAAAAATCTACATTTTACGAAGTTTCTTAATAAATTACCATAAAATAATTCATTTAAATAGAAACGCATTGAATTTGTACTGTTGAACTCAGTAATTCATATTAAATAATAAAAGAAGAGAACAAACATACTAAACGTAATATGGAGATCACATTATTATAATTTGACAGATGGAATTCACCATAGAAAGGAGAAATGGTATTCACACCTAAAGTTTTGTGTGGAATTTGTAAAAAATGTCATTTCTGCAAGTGACGTGCGCGCAGTTCTCGCCTAACATTGGACATTTCTAGGAAACACGCTATTCCACGAAAAATTTACTTATCCACTACAAAAAAAACTCGCAGATATAAAGATGAGTCAAAATACACAGTTCAGAACGAGTTTTTTCTCAACTTGACTATATCTATAGAACAAATTTGCTGGGCGCAAACAAGTGAGATAAATTATGAATTGAAACGAAGTTGGATACAGAAACGTCGGAAATAAAACATCTAGCTGTAGGACGAAACACGTCTACAATTTAAATCGACTTTTTCTTAAGATAATGATTTTGAATGTTCCTGGTCGCCGTCTTAGGACATATAATATATTTGCTCTTTCATCTTATAACATCTGAATAACAATATGGCCCACTTTAATTATTTATCTAGAATGTTGAGGTCATACGACAAAATAGAAACTAACCATGACGTCCTCATTGACATATCCCATGACAGTTTCCACGAATATAAGAGAACTATTACCAAACTTGCGAAATTAGCTGTTTAGTCTCTTTATTCAACGTCACTCTATAACATCGCTTTTTTCTGTTCTTTCTTGCATATGTTTTAGCCTTTATTTTATCTCAATGTTAGCCGTGTTCACATTTAAGTGATGAAAAGCATTTAAACTAATTGAATTATAATTGTATTATCTATATCATGTTAGGCGTTTTTCATTGTTTGTGAACCATTAAAATAAATAATAAATAAGGTTTATTTAATTAATATTTGTTTCTCAGAATCTTTACTAATGCACAGCTTTTTTGTTTGTATGCGCTGCGCTCCACTGATAAATTTCGACCATGTTCTGATCGATGATGTATTTTGAAGGTTCTCGTGGAGAAGCTGCTGACGTCATGCCCAGGAATCCAGCAGGTGTTCGTCTTGCTGAGGAGGAAAAAAGACCTGGCTCCTGATAAGAGACTCGAACAACTCAAACAGACTCCAGTGAGTATAATTAATTAATAATTAATCTCTCAGATTTAGTGTTGAGGGCTTCGGTCACAGCTAGAAAATGCAGCTCTAAAGGTACAGATACACATGCTTCTTTAGTGGCATGCTAATGAGCATGCCACTAATAAGCATGCCCTAACAACTGTACACACTTGCTCATTACTGGCATGTTTATTAGTGGCATGCTCATAAATAAGCATGCCCAAAGCTAACAATCAAACACACATGCTTATTAGTGGCATGCTCTTGTCATAGAATAGAGACGCTCTTGTCAAAATGGAAACTTTGCAAACTGAAATAGAAAATTCAAGTGAACCAATAAATCAAAATAGTTCCCGAGTTTCCATCCGCACATTTTTGATTTTAGTTTGCCTATTAATAAAGTTTCGTAAACATTATTTCTCACTATATTATTTTTACACAACGGTGACCGAGTATTCCACAGACATTCGTGATTCCTATAATAAGTCACGAAAAGTAATGTTTTATCATCTCCCCAACGCGCCATATTTGTTTCATCTGTCGTGGACCGAGAAGATCGCATTGATAATACTAGCCGCGAAGCCCGCGAATGACATAAGCATGCTCATAAATAAGCAAGTCTGTTCACACATGCTCCAAAGATACCCCTTCTCTATGGTGAATGACAGTGGCATGCTTATGCAATCAACCGGCGGTTGATTTTTGAGCATGCCACTAGGTGGCATGCTCATTTCTAGCAATGTGCGTAAACACATGCCACTAATAAGCATGCCACTGTCAAGGTCGATACTGTGCATGCTCACGTGCCACTAAATAAGCATGTGTATCAGACGCCTTATTCTGCGAAAAGCACATCTTGCCATCTCTTTTCTATGCACAGAAGATAAACAGTCTTTTTGTAATAAGTGACTCCAATCCTGGAAATACTTTGTCTCTAGTTATTATTATTAATTATTTATTATTTATTATTATTAAAGTATCTAGGAACTAGAAGCAGCCTTCTAGTGGCATCTGTGGGATTAAGCTTGAATTAAAATAATAAAAAAAAATGTTTCCGGGGACAATGAAAGCGAATTTGTGTGCTGTATTTAGCTGGGTCGCACAGTGCCCTTTTAGCAATAAAAAATGCCAACCAGGCGGCGATGGAGCAGGACCGATGTAGGAGGCATAGCTATAAAACTTTACTGGGTTATCGAAAGGTATTAAAATAAGTTGGCGTTATAATATATTTTAAAATAAATTTTCATTTTGTCGTTTGGCTTGCAAAAGTCACCGGAGTTCGAAGGTTGAATAATAACCCGTGTCCATGGAATGAGACGAAATAAATCTCAGTGTCGTATACACGTGTTGAGATTTTGATCTAGTACGATGAAAATGACGTACTTTTATTATATCGAGTTTCCACAGCCAAAAGGTCGTTAGTGATTATTTTGAACATCACAGGAGGGCAAAAGTTCTGTCAATATTTATTTTATTATAAAACGATTTGTTTATTTTATTCGTTTAAAGTTACTCGCCAATTACGTGACAGGATGTATTTTTTTTTACATAAATATACCTACACCATCTGTAACCCGTCAAAAATGACGGTACTTTTACATGTCGGTTCCTAAAAACGTTTCGGTTGGACATAATTATTAATTCATTAAATAACTCTGTATTGACCGCTTGCATCTACCGGTTTCGATACCACTGTATATTCATCAGGACGGACGCATACTAACTATCCATTACTTATTCTAGCAAACAAGTCAATTTTTGAAAGGGGACGTCGCTGCAGTTATGGTGGGGGCAATTAAACAATAGACGCCGAAATGGGGAACATATCAAGTAACGGGCTATTCATACAATTTATCTGGTTATTAATTATATTGGCTTTTTTTGGCACTTTTTTCCTGAACACTAAAACCAATTTTTATTACAATTATTATTTTCACACAATTGTGTCAGCTCGAAGTATTAATTTAGCGTCGAGCTTCGAACCTTTAGGTTAGGTTGGGTTGGGTGAGGTTAGGCTAGGTTAGGTCATGTTATCTGGTGGCGAGCAATTTTCCGGTAATCGCACTCGCGGTGCAATACGCCACCAATTCAGATACCAGTAACGGAACGGCTTGCTTCCAGATCTTCGACAACCTCCGTCGCAACTTCCCGCAGCGGCTGGACAAGCTGGTGGCCGTGAGCGGGGACATCCTGCAGCCGGAGCTGGGCATCTCGGCCGAGGACCTGCGCCTCATCACCGCCAGCGTGTCCGTGGTCTTCCACTCCGCGGCCACCGTCAAGTTCGACGAGGCGCTCCGGCTCAGCGTCACCATGAACATCCTGGGCACCAGGAGGATGCTCAACATCAGCAAGAAGATGGCCAAACTGGAGGTAGAGTGACAGAGAGGGACGCGCTACAATTACACTTTCTCAGCCTCACGACTGCCCAATTTATTTTCTCTTTCTACTTTATACAACATGTCACGTAATTAACGCAAACCCTGAAAGCACTTTGTTAGGAATCGGATACTGGTCTAAAATGTTCAAACAACCATGAACATTCATAATATAATTAATACACATTTATATTACACGCTTACCCATTTAATTTCGTAATTCATACTAAATATCACTCCTGAATAACTTGTCTCTCGTTTACTGATGCACGTTACATAAATGGCTCGGGTTCGCTCCGGAAAACTTCTCGCTCGTCTGTAGGTACTTACTTGATTTACTGTCGTTGGAATCACACACGGGCTAGCAAAACACGCCGCACGATTTCACTTTCTATAATAATAGCCCGCTGTCAACTCTGACACATACACACACACACACACATACTGCGCGCTGCAGCGGTCGATCTCGTTCTATAGGTAGTGTCGTTTTCTCAATGTCGCCAGAGTTCGTGAAAATAGCCCAGTCGATTCCAGATTCGTGTGGACCATCCTAGAACCTTTTGGTACCTTCCAATTTTAGTTAAAATAATGTAGTGTTGTAAAATCGTTGATTACTTGTAATTCTTTCCGATTCTACAATCGTGACAATATTAAAATAATATGTTAATTTTGAAGTATCCTACATAACTATTAATATTATAACGTTGATTATAACATAATTAAGCTAGGAATCTAACTGTAAAGCACCGTGGACCAATACCCGAATTCTGAGTCAATACTTATATGATTTAAAGGTTAAGGTACGCCTTAAAATCGTAATATTCAGTAGATACAAAATAACACTTTTAAGGCGTACCTTATTAACCTTTAAATCATCTAAATATTGACTGTAAATTCGGGTGTAGTTTTGATTCATCCTGAATATTGAGAGAGGCTCATTTTACATTTAAAATTATTACTTATATAAACATTATTATTAATGACATTACCTTGTCATGTCATGGAAGACATTTACACTCGTGTACGATTGTCAGTCGACGCCTGTCAACGTGAGATATTTGTATACAAATCATTCGTGAATTATTAGCTATTCAAAAATTAATTTGTTAAGTATTTAAGATATAATGGTAAAGTCCGTGTTATAACAAAAAGCTGATCTTGAAAATTAAAGCAAGTCTTGCTTTTACAAATAAAAAACTATATTTTTTTAGAATCTTTGAAGATGTTTTGGGCATTCAAGTCCTTTATTTATCTTAGCTCATTGAATTCATCATTTCTCTTTGAAATGGAGCTAATTATGAAGAATAATTACACACGGTCAAATGACAAATACAAGGCCCAGAGATTGTATGTAAAATAAAGTAGTTTCCTATAACTAGAAACAAAATCAAAGAAAATATGACATATGCTAGCCGTACACCCGTGAAAAATCATGAGAAATAATAATAATGACTTTCCTTGCGTGACCGCGCAACATACATATGCCGCGCGCCGATTGCATGTCACACTCTAATAATCTAACGTTTTGATCCCAGCGATTTACGGTCATTACGACAGATAGACAGACAACGAAATTATATGTTTGTTTTCTTGTTGCGGCTGTGAGAACACGGCTATCTAGAGTGACGTAGCGTCTTGATACGTTAGTGATGGACATTATTAAGTAGAGCATAATGTTTTTTATCCGATGGTCCCATTTGAGATCAGCAACGATTATAATTTCTAGGTATTTAATTTGATCGGGATGTTCAATGTAAGAGAATTGACCCTGACTAAGCCTGGTTATAGAACATATTGTTCAACATAAGGTTCATTCAATGGCAAAATCTAATTAAGGATACAACAGGCATGATGACAGGTTTTGAAATAACCTTCTATAATGTAGGTACGCGTCTACTATTACCGAAAATAACATCACTTCAGTTATAAACTTAGTTTTTACGCAAATAATCGAATCTTCATCTACCTATTTTTAATTTCGCGCAGAAACGCCCGTAAATGTCATGGCGTCTACGTGACGTCAAGCCTAAGTAAACATTGCGTCGTGTCTATGACAACAGTTCAAGAGACACGGTGACGGTCACTTAGGCGTGACGTCATTCGCTCTGATCGGTGTTTCGGTTAAAATGGCCGATTGCAGAATTTTATACCTTTATTTTATTGAAAATCTTATTAATCTCAATGTGTATTTTAAATGTACGGATAGTTTTTTAGAATCATTTCAATATATTTTTTCTCTCTGAAATTACTTATTCTCATCATGCCTATTCACTGTGTAAGTAACATGGAGACAAGTATATTGTAGTTACATAATATTATGGTGGCGATATTGTAAATGATGTTGCGTATAAAGAATTCGATTCCCAATACACGAGATCGCGTGCTCATGCACTCTGGGAGGTTAAAATTTAGATAGAAATTGTATGATATTTTACAATCAGTTGACTATTTTTTATTGGCACTTATTAAGGTAACACATTTACTGCAAATGCATATTTCGGCGTTTTTTTACAAAAATGTAGGTTTTTATTATTCATTTATATCAGAATGAATAGTCTAGACTAGACTAGAATGTGCAATTTTTTTAGGGCACTAACTTAGATAGAACCTTTGTTATTATATAAAAGTAATAAACTGGATATTCTTTTTAATAATTAATAAAATATAAGCTTTAATCGACAGGCCGCGGCCAAAAAATCGTTTTTAGTGTCCTAGGCGGCATTAATTTTTTATGAATATTTATATTTACGCATACTATGTTTTTTAATACGTATAAAGCATTATCATTAGTATTCATTATCTAGAACTTTTTCTCAGGAAATCAAGAAATATTCAATATTAATAAAGTTATAATGTTTTAAATTTGCAAGAAATTTTTACGTTTTTTGTGATTTTAAAACGCTTTTTATTTATATAAGGAGATTATTTTAAACAGTATATTCTATTTATTTCCGTATTTTGAGGCTTTCCTCACTTAATAAAAGTTAGTTTTTTTAATAAAAACACCTAAATTAATATTTAAAATAAAAATTCCAAAGTATGAAATGCACCAATGACGCCGCTGGCAACGAAATTCTGTTATTATGTGAATTAATAATATAATATAATAATTAATAACTTTACTAATATTGGATATTTCTTGATTTCATGAGTAGAAGTTCTAGATAATGAAGTATACTTTATACGTATAAAAAACATATTATGCGTACATATAAATATTCATAAAAAATTAATGCCGCCTAGGACACTAAAAACGATTTTTTGGCCGCGGCCTGTCGATTAAGGCTTATATTTTATAAATTATTATAAATAATGTCCAGTTTATTACTTTTATATAATAACAAATCTTCATCAAATAAAGTATACTTCATTATCTAAGTTATTGTCTTAAAGAAATTGCAATCTATCATATACATTCTGATATAAATGAATAATAAAAACCCACATTTTCGTAAAAAAAACGCCGAAATATGCATTTGCAGCGAATGTCCAGCCTTAAGGTACACATCAAACTATTATTTTATTAGAAATATTTTGAAAAAAAATTATATGACCGCGTTACGCGTGTTTCCGTGGAGCTCCTCCTCCGTGACTGAGATGCAACTTGCATTACGTGTAACAATGTTTATTTTGTCAGGCCTTTGTTCACGTGAGCACCGCCTACTGCAACTGCGACAGGGAGGTGGTAGACGAGGTCATCTACCCGCCGCCCGGGGACCTGGACCGGCTGCTGCGGTGCCTGGACTGCATGGACGACGACATGATGGACGCCATGACTCCCAAGTTGGTACACCTTCTTATTTCAACTCCTCTGTTCCTGGGATAAGATTTATGGTGATCGAGATCTCTAGCGTACCTAATCGTTATGGAGAGCGAGTCCAGATAACCAGAAGCTAGAAACAGGTCTCTGCGCCGTTCTCTCGCCGTACACCTCCGGCCATTACATCATTGATTTTATTTCATTTCATTTCATCTCATCTCATCTCATCTCATCTCATCTCAACTCACATCATCTCACCTCACCTCATCTCATCTCATCTCATCTCATCTCATCTCATCTCATCTCATCTCATCTCATCTAATCTCGTCTAATTTTTTTATTGTCTATTTATTGTATTTTATTATTTTTTTATTTTATTATTATTTTATTTTATTTCATGTTATTTTAAATTATTTTCATTTTATTTTATTTCATTTTATTTTATTATGTTTTGTTTGTTTTACTTTATGTATTTTTTTGTTTTATGTATGTTTTAGATTAATCGGCAACCGGCCCAACACGTACACCTTCACCAAGGCCATGGCAGAGCACATCCTCGTCAAGGAGGGCGCCGGCATGCCCGTCACCATCGTCAGGCCCAGCATAGGTACCTACAGCCCCACATCAGCCTTCAACGTTATGCCATCAAAGTCAAAAGCGTAGGCAGCAACATAAAGAAAAATTGGATGCAGCACCGAGAATTAGTCTCGAGATTTTACATGAAATACAGCTCTGTCCCTTCCAAAATCATTTTTCCAAATCGCTACCAAAAGCAAATGCAGCAATATCCATTGTAACCAATCAACCCCCAAGGATGTCACGTAACAAAATGGCCGCTTCACACTAAACTGAGAATTGATGTCGATTTTAGACTGAAACATCATAATACACAAGAATTCTATATTTAAAAGTTAAATATTTATTTACACACGTGTATAAAAGGATATATGAGGTGGCAATCGTTTTTGGAAACTTATTTTCAATAATAATTAGGTTTCATAGATTCGAGAGACATTTCCTTGAGTAGTGACAGTTTTCTGTATTTATCTCAGAAACACCTGAGTGGGATATCGTTACTTTTATAAAAATATGAATAATAAGTGTCCGTCAATAGGCTTTCCAAACCAAAATCGTAAATTCTACAGAAGTTTACCAGGTTTCCCAATTTTTTTCATTCTTCCAGGAGAAGGCTAGACAGATCAGATGAGAATGGGCTCTAGCGGGAAATCGGTGAACTAACGGTGTTGTACAGATTGCACGATCACAGGCGTTTCCAAAAACTTCCATACTTTTTTAGTGTTTTTACTTGTGGTGGTTGGATATTTAAACATATTTAAAAATATGTTCCCTCTTAATTGTAATATACCCTGCGAACTCCCACCCCCTACCCCCACTATTGGCACTCCGTCCTTTCACCTTTCACACTAGTATATAAGCACATCATTTTGTATGTTTAGGCAGTTAAGATTCTCCCTGAAGAAGCTACGGTCGCGGTCGTAGCGAAACCCGGTTGGATTTGAAAATAAATATAAGTGGTGTTTAACAAAGTTATTTTTATTTATTTAATTATAATGTGTCACCACCAAGTGTTTGCTTCCTTCGAAAAAAAACACATTCATTCATTTGACATTCAATGCGGTTGTCAATGTTGCACAGTTTCGAAACTGTTGAATGCGGAATCGTTTTAGGCTTAAAATCCATTAAACCTGAAAGTGGCTAATTGCTTTTTTGAAAAGGCACACGTTTTTTAAAAAAATATTTGTATGTCCCAATTACTTTAAATATTCGAGGTTACATTTCTGTTTGTATCAGTTTTGATTCTTTTCAATAACCTAAATAAAATAATCTCCAACGAATAGTGTAGATTTTTATCGAGCGATTTTTAGATAAGAATTGTAGGAACGCCTTACAACGATGTGATACAATATCTTTGGCCTGGCGAGCATCGCCTGCCGGCCGTCTCGCTCACGCCCGCCTGCCGGCCCGCGCAACGATCGCCGCGCACGTGCTGCAGATACTATTTTGACCTTGAATTCCAGTGACGGCCGCCGTGTCCTCCCCGCTGCCGGGCTGGGTGGACAACCTGAACGGGCCCACGGGCGTGCTGGCCGGCGCCGGCAAGGGCGTGCTCAGGTCGCTGCTCTGCCGCCGGGACTTCAAGGCCGACCTCATCCCGGTGGACTTCTGCATCAACTCGCTCATCGTGGCGGCCTGGAACACGGCGAGAGAAAAGTACGTCGTGACTCTATTTTAATTTTCATCGTCACCCTTGGCTCTACAACCCCTGGTGGGTCTAGAAGAATTCTAAGATATCTCTACGTGAGGGAGTACAGGCATTATCCTTAGCTGTACCCAACCGAGTTCCTCCAGGGTATGCTTGGCTACAATAGTTTAGAGACTAGAAGGAATGTGTACCTGATTACGCATTTTTATCGATTGTTGCGCGGTATGATCGATAATCCGGAAATTATGCGGGGCATTGGTTTGTATATTCCCGATAATTACCTAAGACAGCGTCAGCATAGATTGTTTCACATTCCAATATACAGGACCAACCTGTCAATGGTTATGCCTGCTGGAAGAGCTACCTATGCTGAACAATATTACTCTGGATATCGATCTGTTCCATGTCTCCGTTCGGGGTATTCCGAATTCCGAAGCAGGATTCTCCTGCACCCTTGATGTGAATGACTTTATAATGTTTAATATTTGCTTGTTTATATATGCTTAATTCTAACTTATTTATAACATTTATGAATTAAATTTTGTGTTTTTGTAATGTAAATATTATATAAAATAATCATTGAATTGAATTGAATTGAATAGGCCTCCTCAAGAGTCTTCCTCCACTCATCTCGGTTTAGTGCCTTTGCGGACGTTGTCGCTCCACCTTAATTTTAGCCTTCCTAAGCTCCTTCGCCCTATCGGCCCTGAGTTCGGCAGGGACTTGGGTGCTTGACTCTCCACATGACCCAGCCACCGAAGTCTTCCCAGTTTTATAAATTTTGTGACGTTTAGCTCCTTAAACAGAGTATAGAGCTCAGTAAACGAACCATGCAATTAAACACTCGACACCTTGTTTTCTACAAATATCGTAAAAATATCTTGCCCAAATTTCGAATTCTAAGAAATTCATAAATCAACCGAAAACCGGTAATTTATGCCCTAATTATAGTATTTTATCTCTTCTCCAGGCATTCACCAATCAAAGTGTACAACATCACAACAGGGGTATCCAACCCAATCTACTGGGGGCAGCTGGAGGTGTGGGGACACGAACAGTTGGTGAACAACCCTTACGACAATGTCCTATGGTACCCTGGTGGCAGCTTTAAAAGTAGCAGGTAACACTAAATCTAAAATAAAATAAACAATAGAACAAATATTAGGTCCTTACATATGAAATTGGCGTTTTGCCGTACTGGCAAATTTGATCTCAAATATCTTCTCTTTGGTTAGGAATTCCAAATCCAAATTTATACAGCTATTTACTCATGTATTTGTGTTTTGAAAATTATAATTCATTTGTTTTTTCCTCAATTGTTTTTTTCTTTGCGTCACTCAGTTTACAAAATGAAAAACTTGAAATATCGCGTTATTTACGAGTACGAGTTCCACCGTGGCACCAGTGCTGCAGAAACGTCGCATCGCAAACCACATCCGAGTTAGCTGCAGGCTGCGGTGTTAGTGATAAAACTGTCCACTTGAAGCAAATTGGTAAGGTGAAAAAGCTTGAAAGGTGGGTACCTCACGAATTGAGTGAAGCAAATCAACAAACGCGCGTTGACTGCTGCGTTGCATTACTCAACCGGCACAATAATGAAGGGATTTAAAATCGAATCATTACCTGTGATGAAAAGTGGATCCTGTACGATAATCGGAAGCGCTCATCGCAATGGCTGAACCCTGCCGAACCAGCCAAACCATGCCCCAAGCGAAAATTGACTCCAAAAAAGTTACTTGTGAGCGTTTGGTGGACTAGTGCTGGTGTCGTTCACTACAGCTTTCTTAAATCTGGCCAGACGATTACGGCAGATGTCTATTGTCAGCAACTGCAAACCATGATGGAAAAGCTAGCTGCTAAACAACCGAGGCTGGTTAATCGCTCTAGGCCACTGCTGCTTCATGATAACGCTAGACCACACACTGCACAACAGACGGCTACCAAATTAGAGGAGCTTCAATTGGAATGTCTAAGACATCCACCGTACTCTCCGGACCTTGCCCCAACAGATTACCATTTTTTTCGAAATTTGGATAACTTCTTGCACAGGAAAAAATTCAACTCCGATGGGGCAGTCCAAACCGCCTTCAAAGATTTTATTGATTCCCGTCCGAATAGTTTTTTTAGTAAAAGGATCGATGAACTACCTATGAGATGGCAAAAGTGCATAGATAGCAATGGTACATACTTTGATTAAATAAATATATTATAATAAAAAAAATCGGCTTTATGTTCCTCCCATACTAAACGCCAATTTCATATGTAAGGACCTAATATTTAAAATATGTGAAGCTCCTCAATGTTTCTACTTAGAGAAAGATAAATATATTTTAATGTATCTCGATGTGCGTGCCTGCGTGTGTATGTGCGTGCGAATGATGGACGCGGTACTAGAAGCTTGCTCGGGACGACAGGCGGTCGCGGGATAAACCTAAGATTATATGTATATATATCATTGTACTCTTAATAGAATAAACGTGCGACTTAACGCCGAACCCTTACATGCTCAGGAAGAAATATCAAATGTAGAATATCAATATTTTTAAATAAGGAAATCCATACTTTTAAGTATACCGGTTTGCAACATAATTAAATATTTTAATTATAAGAATTTTAGAACATTAAAAAATGTCTGAACACTAAAGCCAATATAATTTATTACCAGATAAATTTTATGAATAGCCCGTTACTAGATATGTATTCCCCTTTTCGGCGTCCACTTCTCAATTACCCCCACCATAACTGTAGCCACGCCCCCGTTCAAAAATTAATTTGTTTTCTAGAATAAGTAGTGGATAGTTAGTTTGCGTCCGTCCTGATGAAGATACAGTGGTGTCGAAACCGGCAGACGTGGAGTTACTAGTTATGTGGTTAATATAAAGATGTTTAATTAAAATTAATAATTATGTCCGACCACAATGTTAACGCTATACATAGTAAAAATATACTCGTAACTAGATTTGTTTTCTATATGTGTGGCGTTTGTACACGCCGCGCCGTGCGTTAAATATATCAATGGAGCTTTATTGATTACCTAGACAGTGCGATCTATGAATAGGTGAATTTATAATACAGTTAGTGTATAATATAGTGTAATTTATCGCCTTTTTCGGCATGAGTCACCTTTTGTGAATACTCATTGAGGTGATTGAATAATTATATAATAATATATATAATAATTAAATGATGGAATGCCTGCAATTTCGATTCCTCATTGTGATGGCCATAAAATGTGCTATATAATTCAAATATAGGGGACTGAATAAATCTGACAAGGTGTTGGCATTAGTAACATATACCTGCATCTCGAATAACATGATTTCTTCAAAAAGTTGAACGATTTGATATGCATATTCAAGAACACATTCTTATGTGTGAAGTTGCAATTTTTTCTCGAATCCCGGTAGTAGCCAAATATTTTATCGTGGATTAGATTTTTCTGTATGTCTTTCTAATTGATTAATTAATTTGGTTTTAAATTTCACAGAACTTTGTTCTGAAAAAATAGCAACTTCACAAATAAGAATGTTTCCAAAAATAAAATGAATTAAACGGTTAATTCTGGCGTCCATCTGGCGGTAGTATTGCAAAGTAATTGAAACTCCTGTATCAGAAAAAATGGATTGCTCTAAAAATGAACAAAATAAAGGTTAATCAATTAATGAAATGGACATATAAGGTCGATATATTCACGGAAATATACAAGGCTTCTATGGAATGGAGGAGATGCATGGTTCGAATCCAGGTAGTAGCCAAATATTTTTTCGTGGATTAGATTTTTCTGTATGTCTTTCTAGTTGATTAATTAATTTGGTTTTAGATTTGGTATGCGATTTGGAACGCGTGACTTTTATCAGTCCTTCATGTTCTACTGCCAGATTAGCATTAAGCCATGTATTCACTAGGGGACAAATTGTCCCTCAACAGCACGCGCGGCATAGAGTCTACGTGACGTTGCAACGTCGTGCACTGTTCCGCGACCTCGCGCACAACATAGCGCGGCATTTCTACGTGCCGTGGCAACGTTGCCATGCGCACGGTACCCGAGCGTACTCACTGCAACATTCCGCGGAGCGTCAGTACCACGTGGTATGTTTACAAGTGAATACGCATGCGCTGTATCTGTCAAGATGACAATGCGGGGAAACGAAATCGTTCTCCGAACTCATCGAGCTTTCGATCGAAGATCGCATAGAATGTCCGTCCTTCTTTCTCTTTGCAGTAAATAATTTCGCTTCCTCCTCTCTTTTTTCTCCTCTTACTACCAGTTCGATAAACTCATTAACATAACCGATACGCGGCTATCATCATATCCTCATAAGGCGATATATTCTCGCGACGTCTGGAAACAATAATTATTTGCAAAAGTCACCTTGTGTTTAATATATTCAATTACTACAGTAAACCAACCTCGATTAATTGGAAATTCGCGAGCCCAAAAAAACATTTCGAATTGCGCGATCCCCCCCCGTTTTCAGGAAAAAAAACGCCAAATGAGGATAACCGCAGTCTGTCATACCAAAAATCATCGGATGACATTTCCGCGACAAGATATGCGAGTCCCGGTGTGTACACGTCAAATGACCGCGGCATTGTCCCCGAAACATGAGCGTAGATGTTGATGCGACATGTCGAGCGGAATGTTTCGCGATTTGTCCCCTAGTGAATACATGGCTTTATATAAACATTATTCACTGTCCCCGATACCAGTGGCATGCGCAGCCGTCCGCTTGGTGACGCTAGCGGGCGCGCCGCTCATCGCAGCGAATGTTAAATGGCTTCCCTATAGATGTCATCCCATATCTATTTTACATCTCCTGGAGGGACATAACTAGATATTAGTCACGAATTGCCCTATTTCAATGTGAGTTTTACATTATACATTTTTCTTTGCAGATTATACAACTGGATTTGCGTCGGTTTGTTCCAAATGATTCCTGCTTACTTAATCGACTTCTATTCTAAGATCAAAGGAAAAAAACCGAGGTAAGTGACATTATTAAGTATTTAACCGGTCGTATGCCGCGCAATTTCGCGCACGATTGCTGTTTTTTAGACATTTTTTGTGTAAAAATCAACAATAATCCCTAAAAAGTTGCAGATTCTGGTTTCTCAATATAAAGGCTTCAATAATTACTTATATTTCAATGATTACTAGCACAATAATGACTTATTTATTAATTATGAAAATAGGTAATGAAATTTACTGTAAAAAATGTACGCACATGTTTATCGAATAAAACCATGGAAGCAATAACACTAAAGATATTGTATTTCGATATTTTTATTCTAAATATATCAAAGAATATAAAAATACTTAATTTTAACACTATTTTTAATAGATAAATAACACAATTAATGCGCGGTTCGTAGACGACATTTGGAAAGATTTTTTGTCCGGTTTGCGCGGCAAATGCGGTTAATAGACAAATAGAACTCGTTCATTCATTCAAAAACTTGAGATATAACCAATGATAAGCTTTAAAAACCCATAAACGCAGGTAAAATAGGCCGAATTCGCATACTTGTCTAGGGAGCGACATCTGCGCTCCGGCACCCGACCGGTTACAGGTTACAGTAGCTTTCTCGATATTTCTTTCAATCATTTAGATAAAAAACATTTTAGCAATCGGCCGGATGAAGGTCAGAGAGATAGCTAATGCTGACAAAATAGCGTTCATTCACCGTGACAACGCACCATCTTATTCGTCCGCAATCGTCACGGCAAAACTGGTCGAATTGCTACCACACCCACCGTATTCTCCAGATTTGACCCAAACATGATTTTTTTTTTCCAAACATGAAATAATGACTTAATGGAAAGGCGTTCACGTTAAACGAAGAATTCGTTGCAGAAACATGGGCATATTTTGCTTTTTTTACTCCCTTTATATTAACTCGTGGCATCTGCTTGTCTTCTTGTCTGACGAAAAAACTTTGGATCCATTTTAAACCCCTTTCCCGTGATCCAATCGAGCTGAAAATTTGCAAGCAGACTCGTGGCGACGATCAAGAAGATCTATCAAATTTTGGTTAAAAAAATTTAATAAATTTTTCAAATTTTGAATGGTTTTTTCTTACAACTAAATTGTATGAAAATATTTCAACCTGATTATAGTATAATTTTGGATTTTTGTAAATTTTTGATTACTCCCTTTCGTAGCGTCGCCCGACCGAAGCCCAACGCGTGGGTTAAGCGAAAAAAGATGTTTCAACTAGAAAATGAGAAAGGGAGTATAATAAAAACTTGGTTTTTATGGGTTACTTTTTTATTATTGTTTTTTAATAACAATATATGCAGGTATATGCATATATATTTGACAGGCATCTTGCATATGCAGTTTGTGTGCAAGATTACGTTACAGTAAATGTTATATATTAAGAATACATTATTAATTATCCCAAAAATTTTACAACGCAATATTCAGAATAAAGTAAATTATCACCATATTTCACATCATTAGTATTTCTTTAATAGTTTTTCTTTATTTTTTATCCCGTTTCATTTTTCACTCTGTCGGGTAGTTTTTTTTTTTTTTTTTTTATATTTTAGATTTACATACTATTTGATCCGATCTCTGTACACATTATTTTTTTTTTTTTAAATTCGTTAATTTTCCTGTCATATAAATATATGGTATTTGTGTTTTAAATCCGTCCTTTCATTTTTCCAGTGTAAGTTTGTAGTGAAGTTGTTTTTATATCGTTAAGATTTTACACATTTTAAATAAGTTTTCGAAGTGATCCTTACATGCTGATTTTTGTTTTTTATTTGCAATAGTTTTAATTATCCTTATTTTTAGTAGTTTATTTTGTTTAAATATTTTTGAAAAGATAGTCCACAGTTAATAATTGAGAATAATACTAAAGTATGACAATATCGTGTGTACCGTGGAATACAGTATTTCAAATTAAAGAATTTGTCTAGTAGTGTTTTTCGTTTTTTGCTTGTGTCTTCTGTGTGATTACTCCAGTTGATTCTTTCATCTATTCTTAGACCCAAATATACATACGTAGGTATTTATTTAACTTTTTCAAGCTTACGCAACAGCGATTGCTGGAATTATTATGCAAACAGTCAATTGCCCTGAGTTTGCGTGCATTTGGTCGCACCAGTATCCATATATATTTTTATATGTATTCGAACGCCTGTGCATGGGAGGGATAGGCAAATTCTCTACCTGGTATCAATTCTCTCCGAGGCGTTGACCGACCAGAGCCGAACTCGCCAGTTCAAATTCGGCCGCCGCTTGCATTGCATAAAAACACGTCATTGAACGATTCTACGCCCGCCCCTGTTATCAAACTGCAGTTATGTTTTGATAGTTACGCGCCGCCATTTCATATAATCATTAGTGGGTGTGAATATCTTCATGGTGGAGATGGCATCCGCATCTTCATCCAGTCCATCGCAGAGGGGTACCAAGTTTTCTGGCAAATCGGAGAATCCAGAAGTGTTTAACTGTAACTGGTTGCGGATATTTTATACGAACCGTATGTTTTTCCGAGAAACGATTCTCGACGTTTCGTTGAATTCTTTTCCAACGTCGTCAGGAGGACGACCCTCACCCGCGGAGGTAGAGGGCGGACTGATTACTGCTTTCGAGGGCGTAAATTATATGCACTTTGTTGTGGAGTGTTCTCTTCTTCTACAAAAGATGTCGTCAGTGTGCAATATGCACTAGTTACGTCGGCGGACTTTACTGCGACGTCTCTCAAGGGGTTGAATCAATGGCGTAAGAACAGGGCACCAAATACTTGATAGTTTGTAACTGTCATCTCTATTGAAATTGGGATGTTTGTGTATTTCAATGGCTCCCTCACTAATCTGGGTATAAGGTGCGGTTCTGTTGATAAGATTTTTACCTTGTCAAATCTGATGAAGTGACAGAGATTCCCTTTGGATGCATGTTCGCAGATTGCCGATATATTGGAGTTGTTGTTTTTAATTGCTCCAATATGTTACTTCAATCGTGTAGCGATATTGCGTTTGGTTTGTCGTATGTAGAACGCTCCACAATCGCATGGCACTCTGTAAACACCTTGCATTATCTCTTTGTGTACGGGCACTTCGCACTTATACTGGACAACTGGCTCTCTTTGGAAGTCTCCGTATAGCTGTCAACTATTCGACCATACTTATTACTCCCGCCGACCCAGTATTATGATCGTGGGACTAGGTGCAGAAGAACCTTTTGCACATCCCTGGCAGGCCTGAAACTCTCTGTATTTGATGTATTTTGCTTTCAGTCCCAGTATGGTCCGGGTACAAATCAAACTGCTGAACGCGGTGCAGGCGCTGGAGTACTTCACCACGCACGAGTGGACCTTCCTGGACAAGAACGTCCACCACCTCCGATCCAAGCTCTCGGAGTCCGACAGGAAGGTGTTCGACTTCGACGTGAGGGCCATCAAGTGGGTGCCGTACATCGAGAAGTACGTCAAGGGCATCAGGACGTTTATTTTAAAAGAAGACGAAAAGAATATACCGACGGCGAAGCAGCACTTACGAAGGTGGGTAAATCATTAAGGCGTCTGATACACATGCTTCTTTAGTGGCACGTGAGCATGCGCAGTATCGACTTTGACAGTGGCATGCTTATTAGTGGCATGTGTGTACGCACATTGCTAGAAATGAGCATGCCACCTAGTGGCATGCTCAAAAATCAACCGCCAGTTGATTTATAAGCATGCCACTGTCATTCACCACAGAGAAGGGGTATCTTTGGAGCATGTGTGAACAGACTTGCTTATTTATGAGCATGCTTATGTCATTCGCGGGCTTCGCTGCTAGTATTATCAATGCGATCTTCTCAGTCGGGCGACAAATGAAACAAATATGGCGCGTTGGGGAGATGATAAAACATTACTTTTCGTGACTTATTATAGGACTTACGAATGTCTGTGGAATACTCGGTCACCGTTGTGTAAAAATAATATAGTGAGAAATAATGTTTATGAAACTTTATTAACAGGCATGAATGATTCAAATCTTAAAATAAAAATTATAAAAACTAAAATCAAAAATGTGCGGATGGAAACTCAGGAACTTTTTGATTTATTGGTTCACTTGAATTTTCTATTTCAGTTTGCAAAGTTTCCATTTTGAACAAGAGCGTCTCTATTCTATGACAAGAGCATGCCACTAATAAGCATGGGTGTTTGATTGTTAGCTTTGGGCATGCTTATTTATGAGCATGCCACTAATAAGCATGCCAGTAATGAGCAAGTGTGTATAGTTGTTAGGGCATGCTTATTAGTGGCATGCTCA
>JADDOH010001021.1:0-115126 GCA_016648135.1 Agrypnia vestita | reverse complement strand
AGTTTTTCATTTTTTAAACTGAGTGACGCAAAGAAAAAAACAATTGAGGAAAAAACAAATGAATTATAATTTTCAAAACAAAAATACATGAGTAAATAGCTGTAAAAATTTGGATTTGGAATTCCTAACCAAAGAGAAGATATTTGAGATCAAATTTGCCAGTACGGCAAAACGCCAATTTCATATGTAAGGACCTAATATATGACACATCCTTTGGTTCCAATTTAAATTTTCTATTATTGTTACGCACAGATCTCAAAAAGGTCACTAAAATTTCCCCACCATCGTCATCGACACATGTCTGGCAAGTAGCAACATATCTGAAGCAAACATTTGGCTTTTCACTAGGAACTTTAACAAGCAAGAATGTCCCAGGGGACGGAATTGGATGTATATTTTCTTTGCCATAAGATGTACGTGCTTCAACATCAATCTGTTTATTTTTATTATGCTGACGAAGAGATATTGCCATTAAATCTTCATCTTCCGAGAAAGATGAGTTGTATACAGATTTATAAATGCTTACTCTATTCTTCATGGCTTCTTCGTCAACAGGAAACTCAATTGCAGGCATAAAAGCATCCTCAGGTTCAACTGCACTTACGTTATAAAGGCTAGAAAGCTTTGATAGTTTTAGCTCTTTATGAAAACGTTCGTATCGATATAATTGTATTAAAACGTCTAGCCCTTTTTGCCAGCACATTTTTGTGATGTCCATTATGCCTGGAATGGCATCCAAAGAATTTGGTATGCTGTTTTTTTCCTCAATCACGTCGTCTTCTGGGATTACCTTTACATCAATAGCAGAATTTTGAAACAAATCGGCAAATTCTGAGGCTGTTCTAACGTCATTACCCATCAATACATGTCTGTCAGCTGTTCTTTTTAGGTATCCTCCTACACCATCCATAGGGCCCTTACCGTGCCCAGGCTCGCTAAAAGTCCAAGTAGATTTGTTCACTTGTTGAAAATCTTTCATCAGTGTTTGTATCCAAAGAGTTACATTTGTACGGTTCCGGTATTGCGATGTTGGTCCGTCAGAGTAAATATGAAGTGTGTCAATTTGTCGTTTTCCCAAAATTGTTGTTAATATTGGTTTCATATGAGCCCATATGGCATGTGCTTGGTGATCTAAATTATCACTTACTGTAGCAAAAGATTTTGTTTTCAAATCACCGTTACTGCTTCGCAAATAATATACGCCTGTATGAATAGATAATTGTTTCTTGGCAAAATGTGTCGATTGTATTTCATTTGCGTACTTCGTAGTATAGTTCTCTGAAAAGTCTATCTGTATCATCACCTCATTTTCGCGTAAATTGTCTTTCAGTTTTTTTTTCAATGTATTGTAACTATAAATGCCATATAAGTGTTTCTTTATAGCCGGAATATCTTCAAATAAAGCAATTTTCAATTTTTTGACGGTACTCAAAATCAGAACTTTTTTTGTTATCTTAAAAGTCTTTTTCACACCTCTTATAATTTTATCTTCTTGAACGGACCTCCATGTAAAATATGTCAAAGAATCTCTATTATCTCCTAATTCAAACTCCGAAATTTTACATTTTTCACATAAACTATTCATACAGTCATGAGACTTAACATCACAAGTGAATTTTTCTATAAACTTTTCAATAGACGCGTGTTCAAGCTCTTTTGCGTATTTCAGTTTATGGAACTTTTCTTCAAAATTTGCATGCTTGACACACAAGCATGTTTCTCTATCTCTTGATTTAGGCGGTACGACCCAAAATGGTTTTGCTCTCAATATCGTTGCGTATGATAAGACAATTCCAATTTCTTTTACAAATTTTGAAACCAGATTTTTAACTGTACCTAACAGCACGCGTCTTTGTTTTTTAATACCATTAAGTTTCACATAGTCTCTCTTAGATGGGTACATTCGACTTACATCATCTTGTTCGAAGAACTCAATGACCTTTTGGCGAACTTCTTGCTTTAAAACAATTTCGCGAACTTTGGCATCTGACTTTAAAATTGATTTATAGTTTCTTTCCTTTGGTCTAGCTGGTAAAATCTTCTTGGCCATATGTAGCATTTTGTATTTCCGCAAAGTGCTTCCACTGATACATTTATGAAAAACTTCTCTCTCTTTTGAATTTTTTGGTAAAGCATTAGCCTTTTCTTGCAATTGCTTAGTCAATACTTCGCCATATAGAAGTCGTTTGCGTACTTCAGGAGGTATGTGAATACCTTTAGCTAAATCATCAACTTTCCTGACGGGACTTGGAACAATTTTCATTGTTGCATCTCTTCGTTGTAGTTTTTTTTTTTAAGATTGAATTTTCCGCTTCATTTGAACTATAGTTTCTTCCTGCTCTTTTATTTTTCGGTATGCTTTCGCCCTATCTTTTCGAACAGTTTTTCTCCCTACTTGTCTTCTCTCTGGAGGTACTGCGGTTAAGTCGTCATCTGATTGTGGCGGCGTATTACTTATTAAATTTGCTAAACCTTTCTTTTCTCTGTATTTTTTCTATGCTCTTTTCCAATATTTTCTCTGCTTTCGCTTCTCTCGTTCGGTCATATCAGTAATTTTCTGCCTTTTTCTTTTTATAATATTCCCTGTCCTTAGCCCGTTTAATTTCTTTCTGTTGTTCCGTCATATTATCGAAAAACTTTATTTTCCTAGCATTTGCCTTTTCTCTTTGGCGAAAATAAACTGCACTATCCTTTATAAGCTTTTTTTGAGTTATTTTTTTATTTTTTTCGTTATTAGGAGTCTCCATCGTAAAAACAGGGTACTGTAATTAAAAAACAACGAATTTGTAAAATAATTTAATGAAAAAATGTAAGTGAATCGCCCTTGAAAACAATAATCCGAGAACACAACAGTAATTTCGGGAACGTACCATCATGTCCGGGAACGTTTCCGAAATGACCGTTCTCGAAATGACGATTTCAAATAAGCGTTTTGATTATTCAGCGACCATCTTAAATGCGACCTGACTTTGTCAATAGTAATATATTTGAGGTTACTTTGTTATTTCGGGTCGTAAAAAGAATCTCATCAATAATTAAATGTAAAAAACACGTTCACGAATTGACGGAATATAGATGTACGCTCTACGAATAATGAATTGAAAGGTACTTACCACTTAGATATTAATTTATTTACCGATAAATATACTGACAGCCGGCTCTGTAATTGTTTGCTTCCTCTACTGACGGTTGACATAAAATGGCTGCGTTCACTCAAAATTATTTTTGTTCAGTTATCGATGCGTTCACTGAAATGACTTATGCGCTATCGGACAAACCATTTTTGCATTTTTATATTTTAAAAAAAAAATCTTCTTGTATCTTTTTCAAAACTAGATTTTGTATAAAAAATACGGTATATTAATTAAGTAATGACTGAGTTAAATACCTTAAATATTTAATTAATATTTTGGACTTATTGTTGAAGATCCTACTTTAGGATGCGTTCCCGAAATGACTTTCTCTGCATTTATATTGATTTCATTTAAAATGTACTTATTTAATAAATTGTATTATTTGATGTACATACAAAACAGGTTAGTTGTAGTATTTTATTAATTTTCTTTTCTCAATAAAGTCAACATTTAAGACATTAAATTGCTGGCAAAGCCAATTCTGCACCTTGGTGATTTTGAGCCAGGTACATCTCACCGTCAAAATGTTACTATAAGAATCTGTAATATGTCTGTAACCAGGTCACTTGAAAAGTAAAGCAACTTATTACCTCGCAAATATTAGAGATCATAATTATTTTATTTAAATATATTTTTAACTTTTACTTATGGTTTCAACTTTTAACTGTCAACCATATATGCCAAAAGAGAACCACATGGAAGGGGCAGGTGCTACGGGTGTTGACTTCAATATTATAACTTTCGTCCAAAATGTGCGAGTCATGGTTGCGTGTTGCCTGAACCTTTGCATATCACTCTCTAATTATTTAAAGTTTTAATTTCAGCAAGTTACGAACTTACGGACCGACAGACAGCGAAATTATTATGTTTAGATTATATTTACACATGATAATTGACATTAAACATTCGAGATTAGAAAAGTCCATTGTGTTTATTTTTTATTATTTATTTATTTATTTATTTATTTCATGAAAACACATTCTATGATAATTATGACAAATTAGATGAATCAAATAAGTACAAAAATATGCGAAGATATAGGTAGGTATACATTTTTCATAAAAACTATCCCAAACAATTAAATTTATATGCGTAATATTCATTACGTATCATTTCAATTTACTAAGTGATAGTACAACGTATTTTGTAATAATAAGTGGAAAAATAATTTTATTCTCAATTAATAATTGAGAAGGTTTTTTTTGATCGAAACTCCAATAAACGCCAATTTTCTAGGGATTTCAAAATAAATGCTTTTTGAACAATTTTTCTTTAGGGATAGTTTTTTTATTTAGTGTTTGTTATAATATAAGGTTAAGTATTTATATTTAGTACTGATTATACTATAGCGGAATCTGGTCGGTATCAATGCGAGAAAAGAGTGGTGTTAAGGTTATTATTTTATCTTCTTCTTCTTCTTTAGTTAGATTCGACATATGAGTTTACGAATATAATACTGTATCTGGATCTGTCTTTCTCACAAATGCCTCAATAAAAGTTAACATTTATTATCCAATTTTTCTGCATTCAAGACAACATCCGACGTTGGTTTATGTTGTTTCGAGTAAGATGAGGCGTAAGGGTCGAGTTTAGTGGCCATTCCGTTCAACAAGAAAAGGCCTTCAAGGTTCCTCATGGGGCTTGCGTGGATTCTAGCCTTATTTCCCGAAAGACATCTACGACCTCACCTAGCCCAACGTTTACAAACCAGAAATCTCTAATCTGTAGTTAGAACTCCTCCGTTTCCACACTCTTCTGTCCTGACATACAATTCTCGCCTGTTCCACATTCATACATTTTCGCATGCAAGCTCGACGGTTGTTGAGGCTTCTAACGGGATATATATATATATTATATATATATATATTATATATTAATAATATTCTGATCGGGGAATAATATGGGCATACCACGTCTTCCGTGATCACCATCTCTTTATGGCACCGTCAACCTTTTTTTTTTTAAAAAAAAAAAAATATAGATGTGAACACGGAATACGTGTCACATCAATATTCTTACTATTTTCAAACTAAGCTAAACGCTTGTGCTATGAAAATAGGACTAACTTGCTAGTCTGAAGTGAGGTTCGAACCCGCAACCTTTGGATCACGAGGCCAGTGTCCTAACCACAAGACCAACAAGCTACTCACTACTTTGCGTTATATATCTTTATTACCATTCTTTCCTCACTCATTCGCTCAACATGTCCAAATTATTGCTAGTCTGAAGTGAGGTTCGAACCCGCAACCTTTGGATCACGAGGCCAGTGTCCTAACCACAAGACCAACAAGCTACTACTACTTTGCGTTATATATCTTTATTACCATTCTTTCCTCATTCATTCGCTCAACATGCCCAAATTATCTGAGGGACCCTTTTTTAATTATATTATTTATGCTAAG
The DNA here is from genome assembly GCA_016648135.1 of Agrypnia vestita. Taxonomy (NCBI): domain Eukaryota; kingdom Metazoa; phylum Arthropoda; class Insecta; order Trichoptera; family Phryganeidae; genus Agrypnia; species Agrypnia vestita. The sequence goes on along the minus strand of JADDOH010001021.1, from coordinate 109,590 downwards.
ATCAACTTTACATTCATTCCTAATATCTTCATTTTTTATTCTATCATAAATGGGTTTGCCCGAAGAAATAAATACTGCTTTTTTTATATTTTTTTTTATTTTATTTTTACTCTTCAACAGGTCAAGAGGCCTAATTACAGAACCGAAAAATATTACAAAACACCCAGGCTTGATTGTCACATAAATTTATTCTGACCGGGAATCGAACCCGAAACCCTCGGTGTGAGAAACCAGTGTCATACCCACTGGGCTAAGAAGGCCGCCTACATTGTAACTATTGGCATACTCATCTTCTTTCGCACACTTTGGTCGCGCCAGTATTTTTGTATATTTTTTATAATATGCATGTCGAACGTTTGTGCATGAAGGGATATACAAATTCTCTACCTGGTATCAATTCCCTCCGATGCGCCGATCGACCAAAGTCGAACTCGCCAGTTCAAAATTGAGCGCCGCCACTGCTCGCACCGCATGAAAAGTCTCTCATTGAATGATCGTCGCCCGCTCCTGAGAGTGAGTATCTTCATGGTGGAGACGGCATCCGCATCTTCATACAGTCCATTCCAGAGGAGTACAGAGTTTTCTGGCAAATCGGAAGATCCAAAGGTGAGTTTTGCATTGTGTATTTTGTGTACGGGGGTTTCGCACTTATACTGAAACTGGCTTACTTTAGAAGTCTCCGTATAGCTGTCAACTATTTGAGCGTACTATTCTAACTGCCGTCGATCCACACTTGTCGGTTAGTCTTCGCTTATGAGAATAACCTTTCTTCAGGAATTTCAACCATTTATTAAAACTTTATTTCATCTGTTTACTGCGCTCATCCCAGTGTAATATTATTTCCGGACTTTTTCGTTTCTTACTTCATCGCTCACAGACGTTCTAATCATTTTCCTAAACATCTTAAGGGGAGGGGGTATGAGAATAGGGGGGAAATGTCATATATGTTACAAAATAATAATACATATAATTAAAAAAATAAGTCAGAAATATTGTTAAAAAAATGCAAACTTTGATGTCGCATATCTCCATAACTATTGATATTAGGTCAAGATAGCTTGAACATTATCGACTCATAATCAAGGCAGGAGTACAGTCCTGCGAGGTTATTAATGTTTTACAAATAACCCTGTATAAGATAAATAATGGCACTAGATTTATGTTTCTAAGACTATAATAGTTTTGTAATTATTAAAGTAAGACGATATATCTAGACCTTTTCGTTGTGCTCCACTTTTATGAGCTGGCACCCGTATGTTTCAGTGCGATTTCAAAGATGTTTCACGTCAAAAACCCTGGATCATCGGATTTCTAGGTGATTGTCATAACCAGTAAACTAACAAACATGTTGTATTGAATTATTTAGTAAATGTAGGTACGTACTTACATAATTAAATATTTATATTATGGCCTACGTACGGTGCGTCAGACAGAATTAAATTTTACGGCCCTGAAAAAGGCCTCTTCAAAACCTACTGAGAATTCTTAGAGCAACGATTTCTTTTTTAATTTATGATAGCTAGCAATTCCTTTATCTAAATTTTGATGCACTTTTCCGTATATTTATATATTAAAATAATATCTTCTGCGCGCTCGATGTAATACAATGCATTCTAAATATTATCATGTAACAATTTTAATTTGAAATTCCCTAGAAATTGTATATTTTAAAAAATTTAAATGCTTCGAGAAATGTCTTCCCCGCGCCCCTTTTAGTCATCATAGTATTTGCAAGAAACATCTGTTTCAACCTTTTTGGCCGCTTCTCTAAAATTGTCCCTCACCCCGCGGGATAGCTACCCCTCGTTGCACCATCAAGCTGATTCGCCATTCCATAGACTTCTTTGTTTTAAAAACGCACATGTGCACCGTCCTCAGCATCTCAATCTAAGGGAAGAAACGGGCCAAATAGCACACGCCAAATATTTTTTCGCGCGTTCCCGCCCGGACGCGGGAGGGTTAGTTACATCAACTTGGTGATGGAACCGACCCTTTTATTTATTTTTTTATACAACCGGCCCGGAGGCAGATAACTATTTGATACACAATGTAAAGTATGTTCGCGATCGTGGTGACTGTCTCTGTCAGCCTCTGTCCCTCAGAATCTTCCAAGAGGCACGCTGTGTGACTTCAACAACAAGTGCCATCTGGCGCCCTCCGTCTCGCCTCCAATCAAGCGGGCAACTTGCCGCCCTGCCGTCCCCCTCCACAGCCACTGGTGCAACTTGCCGCCCTGCCGTCCCCCTCTACAGCCACTGGTGCAACTTGCCGCCCTGCCGACTCGCCTTCGCTTACGCGGGCAATCTGCCGCTGTGCCGCCCTCCCCTCTACAGCCACGGGTATAACTTGCCGCCGTCCCGACTCCAGGTGCGGTCCATGACGTGAGACTGGCCGCCTAAGTGGTACGCCTCATCTGCCGAGCAGACTGCCCGCAGGTGGTGGTCCTGCCATATTCCAAAAGTGAAACTCTCAAGTAAAATAACGTGATTTTGGTTGACCATTTGTTTTTTTTTATCTATGATCTTTACCAAATGGTCTCGACCATAGAAGAAATTATCGAACAACATTAATTTTTATATTCCACAGCATTATTGCCAATTTGTACCTTCTCTGTTATCTTTGGTTAATTGTAAAATCGCCAAAAATTTTTATATATTTAATTTTCATACAAATTTGTGTTTCATTTGTGATCAACTGGCTGATGTAAAATAATAACACTGAATCCACCATACACAGGAGATATCAGAGTCCGCCTACCAAACTTGCCGAGGTAAAACTGTGGGTGAGTACATCTTCAATAGAAAGAATGTAGGTATTTAATCATGTTTCAATTGTTATGAAAAATTCACCTATTACAATATCTTTAGCTGTTAAAGACTTAAAATTTTATCTCTTCTTCTTCAAATACGGTGATTGGTTCGAACTGCTATTTAGCGTATGTAAATAGAGACTCTTCTCTCCATGAGAAGGTAAAACCAATACGGCGTTAACTGATTAATCAGCCTATCAAAGCTGAATATAGGATTTTTTGATGAGTGCATTTTTCTGTAAATCAAATTCGTATTTTGTGAGTAGTAAAGTAAATAAAAATTTAGATTATTTATATTATTGGCAAAAATTAGAAAAATAAATATTACTTACAACCATTATTTATAAGCTTCGTTCAATAAATCTCACATGGCCAATTTCCCAGTGGAATAGAATTCTAGCGGAAATATATTTCTGAAAAGATATTTCCCAAATAGCGCTTCCACACGCCGAGGGTATGCATGAAAGCCTCTGGGACTAAAAAGATTTGGAATATCCCGCAGCGGAGGTAGCGAGAGCCATTGTACATATTTGTACTAAAGTCAAGTATAATGGCAACTTTCAAATAAAAACAGCCGTAAAGTACGACGTGTGAAGTCGAAATGTGCGGGCTGCTTCTCGGCGCGCCATCTGTTTGCTCAAATATTGAACTTTTCAACTTTGAAAACTAGTCCACTTTCAAGCTGCGCTTTTATGTAGGTTAAAGTAGAGTTTTCATACTAGGTACCTATTTTCAAACTATCGGAAATAATTGTATATTTTATTTTAGCATTATTTGAAACATAAATTCAATAAAACAGCGACACTTCAAGTCCCAAAGCCGAGTTAGTTGAGTTGATGTCGAAAATAGAAAATAGCGCGTTTTTGTTCCAAAGGATATATATATATAAAATATTCCTCTTTCCAAGGAATATTTTATAAAACTCAAATCATTGGAAATAAATTTTCTTACGTCGGAGATATAAAAATATTTAGTTGTTTTCGCTTAATGAATAATTCACCGATTTCTGACGTGGAAACCAAATCGAGGAGAGCCTTTGAGTTTAAAAAGGGGTCTTTAATTTTCTTTCCATCTGTTTTTTTCTGTGATTCAAAAAGTTTGTTAATTTCGCTGTCCGACTGTACAAGTACACCAATATTTCTTAACGTTTTTTGCCATTATCTAAAATGCGATTCAAGAAATTATACAATTATTATACGAGTTAAAAAATTAAAAATATTGATTTTCAGGGGTATTCTAGTGTAAATGTTTAATAATGCGGAAGAATATCATACTTACTTACTTACTTACCATCACGCCGTTTCCCCGTGGGGGTAGGCAGAGAAGATCGAGCGCCACACTCTTCTGTCCTAACATACAACTCTCGCCTCATTCACATTCATACATCTTCGCATGCAAGCTCGCCAGTTGTTGAGGCTTCTAACAGAACCATCTTCCAGTATCTGATTAATCTGGTCAGGCCACGTCTTCCGCGGTCGCCCTCTCTTTCTGGCGCCATCAACACTTGCATTATATATATTTCTTACCTTTCTTTCCTCATTCATTCGCTCAACATGCCCAAACCATCTGAGTGACCTTTTTTTAATTCTATTAATTATGCTATGATCAGCTTTACATTCCTTCCTAATATATGCATTCTTTACTCTATCATAAATGGATTTGCCATACAAACGTCTGAGGGATCTCATCTCCACTGCATTCAATCTACTTTCATTTCTCTTCTGCCAGCTCCAGGCTTCGCTTCCATACATTAAGTGTTGGTACCAGAATTCCATTACGTACCGCTATTTTTGCCTCGGTAGACATATTTCTATTAGAAACTATTGCGTTAAAAGCACCGTTCACCCTATTCCCTGCGGTCACTCTCTTCTCGATATCTTTCTCTGTTCTATCGAACGTACTTCCCAAGTACACAAACTCGTCTACCTGTTCCAAACATTAATTCCTCTTTCTCTGATACCACTTTTGACATGTTTACGTTCATAATAAGGTCACTTTCCTTGCATACATCATACTTCCTGCTTACTAGACTCTAAGTCCTGTTCGCTATTTGCCATTAATACTGCATCATCCGCGTACAGTAAACAGCATACAATCAAATCACTCATTTTCGCTTTTTTTTTTTTTTTATTTTTATTTATTTATTTTAAATTACCTCTTGCAAAACTGTAATTACAGTTTAAACGCAAGGCTTTAGTTATAATAAGTGTATGTACATTTCTTTACTTAATTGTATTTAATTTATGATATATTATATAATAAGCTACTATATTAAACTAATTTTGCTTTTCCTATCCACTTCACAATTCACTGTAGTATTTCTTAAAAGTCTTTTTTATATTTTTTTGTCCCGTTACATTTTTTATTTTATCCGGTAGCTTGTTGAATAATTTTGGAATTACGCACTGTTTGGTTCTGTCTCCATAACAATTATTTGTTTTTTTTATTTCAAGTTTTTTATTCGTTATTTGTCTTGTCGTATATTCATGATGTATTGGTGTTTTGAAACTGTCCTTCTCGTATTCTTCCATTGTTATTTTATAGTAGAGTTGTTTTTGGATCGGTAAGATTTTACACATTTTGAATAGGTTTTCCGGTTAGTCCTTACATGCTTCTATTTGTTTTTTATTTGCTATAGTTTTAATAATTCTTAATTGTAGTTGTTTTACTTTTTCTAAGTATGATGGATATGTCAATCCATAGCTAATTAGGCTATGGATTGACATATCCAAACTATAATATAAGCAATAACGTGTGTGTCTTAGAATACAATGTTTGAGATGGAAGAATTTACCTAGTAGAGTTCTTAGCTTTTTACACGCGTCTTCTATGTGCTCTGTCCATTTGAAGTTTTTGTCCATTGTTAGTCCCAAGTATACATATTTATCTACCTTTTCCAAGCGTTCACAGCTGCAATCTTTGTGATTTTTATGTAAACAATCAAATGAATGCCCTATTAATTTCAGATCTTTGTCCTAGTCTTTGTATAAGCGGAATGTATTAACATATATATAGTTTTTTTTATGTTTATGATTATTCCATTATCATGTGACCATTTCAGGATTTGATCGAAGTCTTCCTGTAGGTTTTTTAATTTTTTTTTATTGTTTTTGTCTGCATATAATATGCATGTATCGTCTGCAAACATCTTTTTTGAGCAATTTTTAATAACATTTGGGAGACTATTTACGTGCGCGATATAACATATTGGTCCCGAACTTGATCCCGTTACAACTCCTGTTTCAATATTGCATAATTCGCTATTTGTGTTGTTAATTTTTACTGTTAGTTTTCTATTGGTCATGTAGTTTTGCATCCATTTTTTTAGAGGTCCTCTTATTCCACATTCATCCATTGCTGTTAATAATATGTCGTGCTCGAGTGTGTCGAATGCCTTTTTAAAATCTATGAATATTATTCCGATTTTTTGTTTTAGGTTAGAGAGTTATTTATTTCGTCTGTCAAATTCGATAATAATTTAGTTGTATTTTTTTCTTTTTGGAATCCATATTGTGCTTCGTTTATTATTTTGTTTTTTTTGTAGATATTGGTTTATTTGGCCCATTATTGCCTTTTCCATTATTTTGTCTATACATGATAAAAGAGCAATCGGTCTGTTATTTGTGAAGTCTTTGTGATTTCCTGATTTATAAATCGGTCTGATTATGGAGATTTTCAGATCCTCTGGTACAATTTCTTTGGTTACACTAAGATTTATCAATTTTGCAATTATAGGACTAATTTCTTTTTTATCTTTTTTATATCGTCCATTCTAATTTTGTCAAAACCCGGTGAAGTACTATCCATTTTTTCGATGATACGTTGAATGGCAATTGGTGGGACTTCCTTAAACCTCATGGATGTGTTTGTTGGTTGTACATATGTTTTTCTATCTAAGAATTTAGTATTGTGTATTGTATTGTGTTTAATTGCTGCTATTTCCTCAACAAAAATTTTAAACACATTGCATATGTATTTAATATCTTCTAAAATACTCATATGATTCATAATAATACTATCGAGTGATTTTTTTTGTTTCCCAAGGAGTAAATTTATTTTTTCCCATGTTTTTCTATGATTTCCCTTTACGTTTTCTATTTATTTCCTGTGGTAATTATTTTTTGTTGAATTTACACATTTATTTGTTTTGTTTCTAAATCTGGTGTATTCAAGACGGCTTTGATTATTATTTGGATCATTTTTTCATTTTCTAATGAGGTTATCACGTTTTTTGATCGTTCTTTTAATCTCTTCTGTTATCCACGGTTTATCATATCGACTTGTAAATTCATACATTCCAGTTCTTTCACACAATTATCCATATACAAGTTGAAAAGCCATGGAGACATTACGCAACCCTGTTTGACATCTTTTGTCATGGTGTGAATGATATATTGATTCTTACACATGCAGTACTTCCTTCGTAAAGGGATGCAATTGCGTGTATAAGTTTACTATTCACCCTGTAACCAGGGAGTACCTTCTATAATCTTCCTCTTATAACTCTATCATAAGCGTTTTGCAGATCTACAAATTCACAGAAAAGTTTTTGGTTTTTCGCTAAAAACTTTTCCGTCCACACTCGTAGAGAGAAGATCTGATCCATGCATCCTCTTCCACCCACAAAGGCCCCTTGCATGACCCATACCTTTTCTTTCGTCACCGGCCTTACTCTTTCTATCAAAATTCTTCCATAAAGTTTGCCAACCGAGCTTAAAAGACTGACTGCTCTGTAGTAACCGCATTCCATTTTCGACCCTTTACCTTTGTAAAGAGGCATAATAACTGCTCTTCTCCAGTCTAAAGAGGTGTGGCTCTCTTTCAAACATTGATAAAAGAGTGTATGAAGCCACGTAACTACTAATGGGCTACCAACCTTGATATATTCGGCAGCAACGTTATCATATCCCACAGCCTTACCTTCTTTCTTACCTTACATTCTTCAAATGCTTTATTGCTCACTTTATTTCTTCCATACTTATCTCGCTGACTTCATTTTCTTCATTCATACTTATTTCTGAGTATCTCGCCAGATTCCTCTGTTACAGTTCCCTCGCTCTCATACGTTTCCTGAAAATATTTCATCCATCTATCTTTTATTCCATCCTCACTCATTAACATTTCTCCATTCACTTACTTAATAGCTTTCATACCATTGCTTTCCAACCCGCATCGAGATTCTTTATAGATTAAAAAAATTTAGATAGATTAAAAAGAATATTGCTTAATGTTCCACTTCAAAAATATAGAGTTACCAGCTGCGAAATATATGTAGGGATACTTTTTCATGTTAAAAACTAAAGAAGTCTCTAGCATAATCCATTCAAATCTATGAAAAGTTTTTAGATTTGGAACATATACAAATATTAAAGAAAAAATATAATGTGTAAATGTTCTTATTATGAAATTGGTAAGCGTTGCATTACATGGAGTAATCACTTAAGCTAGCTCATACCTGTACGACCTGTCTTAAGCCCTGGTCCGTCCCATATAAAAGACTTACATGTACGTTTCTCATATAAATAGCTTCGTTTCTGTGAGAATTCTATAATTTATACCTAATATTTAACATATATTTGTAAATTGTCGTTCTCTGTCACACAGTCACTGTCGATCATATTTTAACTACCAGCCAATTGTCATGGAGGATGTAAGGGAGGATATAATTTTCTTAAAAAACTATGTAATGGAAATGATTCAGTGAGGCTTACCGATTTATAAATGAAAAAAAATATCGGAATTATGTAATTTTTTTTGTTACGCTTGTGACTATTTTGTTTGCTCTTGACGTAAAATATTCAAAACTTTATAACTCGATTACGTAATTACACAAAAAAAATATCGACGTTTCAAATAAGTAAAAAAAGGACCACCATCTCTTTTACTTGCCGTCAATCAGTGATTAATGGAAATGTTTCTAGGTGGGCATTTAGAAATGAAGAATATTTTTTTTGCTTTTCTTGGGGAAAAATTCCGATAGATTTATTCTTCAATAAACGTTCAGCTCTTTTGTCCCTGTAATACTGACCCGCCTCTGCCATTCTTACATTTTTTAATACGTCCATTGCTCCTGTCCGACAGCCAATATGTATTGTTTGTCTTTTCTCTTTATTAAGCGTGAAAGTGTTTACTTGGCCTCGTCGCCAATAGCCTAGATGCACAGCTGGTTGCGGAGCCTTCACGAAGGGAAACCCGCCCCCGACCAAACCTAATATACACTGTGGTCCAACAGTGGCAAATAACAAACTTTATTATCGGACCTAATATATTTCATCAATTTTTGATTAGTTTTTACTGACTGCAGGGAATTGGACGCGATCAGATATGACGTCTTCAAAAACAGATAGTTCCATTGGTCTCCTCTTGTCCACCCAAAATTATCTCTATAGTATTACCGGGCAAACCATATATTTGAATTCCTGGACGCCGCCGGGACATTCTTCACCATTGTGTGATTGCAAAGAGTCATCCTTCGCCTTTTTAGAACAGTTAAATGTTAAATAATAATATTTTTTTATAAATATAGATACGAACACGTAATATGTATGGCATCAATATTCTTACTATTATCAAACTAAGCCAAAAGCCTGTGCTATGAAAATAGGATTAACTTGCTAGTAACCCGGTATGGAGTTCGAATAACCGACCACCAGATCACTAGGCGAGCGTCATGACCACCACACAAACAAGCTACTTTTTATATCGTTTTCTAATTACTATAATTTAAATCATACATTGTAATCGTAGGTTCGTTACATGAATCACCTTAAAAAAATCTTTCGGTATAGCCATTAAATTATACACAATCAGTCATACAGTCGAAACGTACGGTGATACAAACCATCTCCTCTCGTGGAGGATTTCTACCCTGTTTTGCGCCAAATAAACCATTAAGGCTGAAAAGCCACTCATACACGTATTCACTCTCAGAAACATGGACGAAATCTCTATAAAGGGCAACTCCTTGGCGCGTGTCCTCCCCGCAGCCCCCCACGACGCAGGTTCAGACGAGATTTTTCTTTTCACCGTTTGGCAATGATTAAAGGAAAAATATTTAATGCTGCCCATGTTTTCAATTCGCGTTAGCAAAGTAAAAGGATATTTTTTTCGATCACAATTTGAAGGCGTTTAGAACAAATATTAATAATAAGCGTGATTAATTAATATCAATATTTTTTACAAATGTATATGGACCTGTTGATAAAAAGAAAATATTTTTGAAATAACTTATATTTTCTACATAATTTCTTTGAACAACGACGTAGATACTTTGTTCAGCGACAGTAGGTACAGTGCCATTATCCCATATCGGAAATGCTACGCCCCCAGCCCCTCAAAATATGTTATTTTCATTAACAGATTAAAAATTAAGTAAGAATTCTTTAAGGTTGAAAAAGAGGTCGAAATCAGATAATGTTCAATTAGGTAAGCAAGATGGTAACAAGGGACATTTAATTTAATTTAATTGTTGATATTAAAAGAATATTTTATGGAGTACTTGCGATAAAAATATTCTTATTGATTCAAAAAAATATATATTTCTTTGACAATTCCGGTTCCTTTTAATGATTTTTTTATTCAGTTCTTTCAAAAGAAAGATAAGTAGCCTATATTTATCGTTTGACGACCAATATTCTGTTGTCATTCTAGAAAATGGAATCCGTAAGCTCTCTGTATATTTCTTGAGGACAAAATGGACTTTGGTAGTGGATACTCGCTAAGTTTCCAAGGCGTTTTTTTTTTTATCTAGAAAACCCAGGTTTGAGCGGATGGGAATCTATGGAAATCAGTAGTTTCAAAATTATAATCATATTTAAAAACGCTGTACCAATTGCGCCGATTCCCTTCTTGAACCTTATTCTATGGTTTAGATTTGAAATGCTTATCCAGGCAAGATGCTTACAGGTTTACCAATTTCAAACATCTTTGATCGGCGTTTCTCTAAAACGTTATGGTGCACTTTTATTAATAATTTCTGGTATCGCTACTCTTAGAGCATCTATCACGGGGTCATTTTCTAAGCTTAATACTAATTCGCAGCCACCTAAGAGATTTGTCATCTCGTTAAAGAATCCTGAGAGCGAGAGTGATATCTTTATTACACAAAACTTTATGATAACACGATGTTCAATGTTATCAATTTTCAACCACACCCAGGCGATTTTCTTTGAACAACTTTTTAGAACAAATTACTTTATCATTCGACTTGACATTGATTTGACAGCTGTTTAACAGATCTACCAATACAATGTAGACTTTTTAGCCATACCTACTACCGACATTCACATTTGCGCGAACTTTACAAATGATCCTGTTACAGATTTGACTGAATTATTGGAAAGTATATGGTATATTAATGGTTTGTATTTCTAATTATTTTTCCTTTATTTCAGAAAAATTAAGATAAATAATACAAACTTCTTTGCGATATGTACAATTATTTTAGTTAACTAACTAACTACCTACCATCTACTCGTGTCCGAGAGTGGTAGGCAGAGGGGAGAGAATGCCACTCTCTTCTGTCCTCGCATTATTACCACTCTTTCTTGGTCCACTTTCATACATCTTCTCGCGCGCGTTAATAATTTTGCGATTACAAACTCACGCAGGCTCAATTTTTATAAATATAGATTTCCCGCTCATCGGTTCCTCATAGCCAAACCAGCTGCTCAACGTTTTCCACATGACATACATCTAAGCGACCGCATTAAGTCTTCTTTCGTTATTTTTTACCAATTCTTGGCTTCTCCGCAATACATCAGAGTTGACACAAGAACTCGTATGTATTGCATCGCTAGTCTCGCTTCCTTTAACAGATTTTTTTCTGCACACTCTTCAACTAAAATAATTAAAAATGTATTCATTTTGTTAATGTGATTTTTTTTCATTCTCATTTTCCTTGTTCAATATTAAATATCTGTCTAATATACATACATTTATTTTTTTGTTTCTTAGTTTAGATTCAATTAGTATCTTTAGTAAGCGTAAAAAATTATAGTAAGCATCATTTACTCGTATTCCGCCCGTCGAATTTATATTGAGCAGACTCCAATCTTTGATCAAATATTTGATATTCGATATTGTTGTAAGGTTTATCCAAAAATATTTTTAAATTGAATAAAAATATTATCTCTGGGTCGTTGCAGTGTTTCGTTAATACGCTTGGAATCGCGGTTCTAGAGCCGTCGATAAAACACACATTCCATTTTAAAAAGTTACGAAGAGTTTCAGCGAAGTACTCGTACAAAGGAGAACTTTGATATGGTTCCCAAGAGCGACGGCGGTTATGGGCAAAAGAGGATTTAGTACGCTCGTAGGTTTAAAATCCGGGACGCAGTGCAGGAGGACACTCGGGAGGTAATCGTAGGAGAGGATAATCCCCGATTTTATGTTTGGGTCCTGTTACGGACAGGACATTGCCTGCGCCTACCGTCAGGCAACCGAAATTTCAAGCTCTGTGGTTGACGTAATCGCGTCATATAGATGATAGAAATTTTTGATGTGAATGAAGCAGAGCAAAGGCCCCTTTCAGGGCCACCGCCGATCGCCGTGCCCCGGTTGAGGATGGGTACCGTGCCGAGGACAGCGCGCGAGTTCTCGGCCGCGGTGGTTGTCCTTATACGTGTCTCGGCGTCAGGCGGCGGCACCCGGGAGAGGGGATGAGCGAATGCGGAGCCTCAGCTCCATGAGAACGCATCCCGCTGATGACAATGGAAATGCGTTAGAGTGCATGATCTGAAATGTGTATGTTTTTGCTGAAAATATTATATGAAAATATTAATGTTCAGATTTTTTAACATTTCAGAGCTCTCTAATATGATGGAAATTAATGGTTTTTTGATTTCAGATGGACCTGAATCATAATTCTATGTAATAAAATACCGCATTTTCATTGTTTTAATAAAAAGAGCGGGCGGGAGATGTTTTTATTTGCGCACAAGGCGCATTTTGTACCTTATTCTCATCATATTTGCCTGATAAGCAACATTAAAGTTGTCTCAACACTTATAAAAGATAAGTAGTAGAGTCACACACATGCACACACTCTGTAAGACATAAAAAGTTGTCTACAGATGACACAATAAATGATTGACTGTATGGCATAACAGATTGCCAACAGATCATTGGTAAAAAACATACATTTTTTATGGCAAGGAAGAATCTAAATACCTTTTCAAATACATTATTAATGAGTGAATCACAATCACATTAATATGGAAACATAAGTCTGACACCACCAACACAAAACCAGCCGCCGCTTATGAGCGACATACTGGGCTGGGTTTTTTCCATACAAATTTTCATATAAACACACAAACCGGAATAACTTCCGTCAGAGGTGTCCGATTTTGATAATTCTTTTTGTATAATGATCAGTGGATCAAGACCTATCTAGAGAATATACACACTCATATGTGGAAATAATTTTGAATAAATTACAAAATTAGTTTTTTGTTGAAAAGTTTAAAAATTCATAACTATAGTAAGCTGCGACTTACAATAAAGTGTGATATACCAACAGATGCGCTGCGACGCACTCTATATAATGGACACAAAAAACTAAACCTAAAAGTTAATTTGGATTTTTAAGAGATTTAATTGTTGAAATTTTATAGCCCGCCGGGCCAGAAAATGAGATATATTTTAACTGTTGCTTTAATAATAATGTCTCAAGGTTGCCACGCAATATGTCAGACTGTTTATTGAGACGCAGTCAATGTAATGACATATATGTAAATCCTCCGGGGGAGGTGCGTTTAATTTAATAATTAAAAAACTGTAATATATGTAGTAGAAATAAGCGCCCGAAACGCGCCATTTGTATGCAAACTGTAACTTGTTTTAATTGGCTTCGAGGCCGGGGCCACCTGGTCCCGGCCGAGGGTATAAATATCGCATTCAAGGCGGACCGACCCTCAGTCTGGTTTAAAACGCCGTGGCAGACCCTTCACGTGTGTTTCATTTACCTACCCGACTACCTCCTACGATTTTGCTGCCTGCTGACTTCGCTCGCTCTCAAGCTCGAGCCGAACTACGTCATCAAGATCTGCTGTTGCTGCCTGCTAACGCCGAGCGCTCTCGCTTCACGCCCGGTACTTGCTATCGGCGGCGATCGCCTTGCGGTGTGCTGACGGAGCGGACATTCACGCTCGGTACCTACCGCTTCTGCGGACTGCTGACTGCTGGCACGGATTTTGCCAAGCTAAGTATTTCTTCGCAGTACAACCGTCTTTTTTAAGACGATTATTCTTGACGACCTCGTCGAGTTTAGACATTTTGCTCGAAGCAAATTCTTTTGCTGTCGCCTCTGGTGCACATTTCCGTGTACTAATATCGCTCTTTTTCCAGCTGCTCACACGGTGCGCCCGTGCTGTGTGAGACATCCCGAAGGCTTCTGAAGCGGAATCAGCGGACCGCACCTGTATTGCCTGTTCTGTGCGGAACAAGCTGGTCCTGTCGAGCCGGATTGCTGGTCTTCGCTTCGCATCACCAGAGCCAACCAGGATGTCGCACGCTGGGGATGAGCCGCAGTACATGGACGACGACGCCCAGTACCAGGAGAGCGGCAGCCAGCGACGGGGGGAGTCAGTGGCATCGGAGCGATCTCGAACCGAGTCTCGCTGAAGCCGCGCATCTAGCCGGTCATCCAGCCGGTCATCACGCTCCACCGAAGACACCGTTCGGAGACTTCGGGAGGAGCTTCGCCGCGAGCGCCGGCGCATGGATGAACAGCGCCGGGACTACTCGCGCATGGTCCGCGCGATGGCTGCCAGTCAGAGGACGCAGCCAACACTTCTGGAGGGTGGCCCTGAAAAGGGCCCTTCTTACAACGGTCCGAGGCAAGGACCGTCCGCGGCCGCAACCGAGTGGCCGCAGTCAACACTCCAGGAGGGTGGCCCTGAAAAGGGCCGTTCTCACAGCGGTCCGAGGCAAGGACCTTCCGCAGCCGCAACCGAGATGGCAGCACCACCGGCGGCGGCAGCCGACAGTGCCCCGAGGGAGGGGGTACTACCAGTGGCGGCGGATGCAGCCAGTGGCGCCTCGGAAGGAGTGAGACCCTCCTTTAAAGGTACTAATTATAATATTATGGCTGATAGCGCCCTCCCAGGGGAGGCGCAGGCCTCAGTGGGGGTGGCAGTGGTCCACCACCCACAGGGTGGGGCACCCACCCACCCTCAGGGTGGGGCACCCACCCACCCACAGGGTGGGGCACCCACCCACCCACAGGGTGGGGCACCCACCCACCCACAGGGTGGGGCACCCACCCACCCACAGGGTGGGGCACCCACCCACCCACAGGGTGGGGCACCCACCCACCCACAGTGGGTGGCGCCCACCCACCCACAGGGGGGGGCACCCACCCACCCACAGTGGGTGGCACCCACCCACCCACAGGGGGGGGCGCCCACCCACCCACAGGGGGAGGCGCCCACCCACCCACCGGGTGGGCCACCCACCGGCCAGCCTGGAGTGGCCGATGCTGGCGTAGCTTGGCCCAACGTCTGCCAACCTGGAGCGGCCAATGCTGGCGTAGCTTGGCCCAACGTCGGCCAACCGGGAGCGGCCAATGCTGGCGTAGCTTGGCCCAACGTCGGCCAACCTGGAGCGGCCAATGCTGGCGCAGCTTGGCCCAATGCCGGCCAGCCCATCAACACCAACGCCAGCCAACCTACTGCAGCCAATGGGAGCCAGCATGCTGCTTCATCGTGGGCCAATGCAGGCCAACCCTCCACGGCCAATGGAGGCCAACATGCCGCCGTTGTAGCAGGACCATCGTGGGCCAATGGAGGCCAACCTGCTGCTGTAGCTGGACCATCGTGGGCCAATGGAGGCCAGCATGCTGCTGTTGCTGGATCAGCATGGTCCAATGGTAGCCAACCTGCTGCTGCTACCGGACCAACCTGGGCCAATGCAGGCCAAAGCGCAGCAGCCATCACCAGCCAAGGCGTGGAAGGCATCGTCGGAAGCACGCTTCCAACCACCAATCCAGCTGCACAAATGGGAGGGCAAGGAGGCCCATGGAATAATATCATCGCTGGATACAACACCAACGGTGCAGCTGGACCTGCCTCCACTGGGCATTCAACCCAGCCGGGCACCAACGCCTTCACTAGAGAATGGGTGCTGAACCAGCAAGACCCAATCGCCATGATGCTGCGGCAGAACCAAGGAGGGCCTGGCATGGACCAAAGCCTGCCCCCGGCATCAATGATCATGGCACGACAATGTGGGGTGAAGGAGCTCCCCCCCTTCAGCGGAGAAGCGTTCGAGTGGCCAACGTTCTTCGCACAATTTCACCAATCCACGGCGCTGTGTGGGTTCTCTGACCATGAGAACCTCATTCGTCTACAGACCGCGCTCAAGGGGAAAGCGCGAGAGGCCGTGTCAGCGATGCTGATCGATCCGAGCAGCGTCGCTAAGATCATGAGGACGCTCCAGGATCGCTTTGGAAACCCGAGGGCCGTCATAAACAATATGCTGATGAAGGTGCGCCGCTACCCAGTGATCGCTGAAAGCGCACCAGTGGACGCGGTGCTGGACTACGCCCTCGTCATAAGGAATGCAGTGTCCACCATCAGAGCGATCGACCCGTCGCATTTGAAGTCACTGCCGATTCTAACCGACATGGTGGGAAAGTTGCCAAGCGCAACCCGCATGCTGTGGCTGCACTCGCTGGTGGGGAAGCCGGGACCTCCGACCTGCCAGTCATTTTCGGACTGGCTAACAGTCATAATGGGACCAGTGGATGTCTCAGGATTGAGGACCATGACTACCCTCCCGCAACGAAGTGGACACATACACCACACCATCATTGACAAGGGGGCCCAAGGGAGCCACCCGGAACCAAACCAAGCGTGGAGGCGCCCACCACCAGCGAAGGATGCCGCCCTCTGCAAACTGTGCAACAAGCATGCACATGCGCTGGCACAATGCCGAGCCTACATGGCCAGGTCGCCGAAGGACCGCTGGAGTGCGGTTATGCGGCTCGACGTGTGCGGCAACTGCCTTAAGAGCGGCCACAGAAGGCAGGATTGCCAAGTGAAGCCCTGCGGCATCGAAGGTTGCGACAAACGGCACCACCGTACGTTGCACACCCCACCCCGCCGAGACAACAAGAAAGAGCGCTCAAGAAGCCCTCACGCAACGGCGGGGACGCCGGAACGTGAAACAACAAACTAACGGCCTACAGCTGCACAGTGGCTCGTCGAGAAGAAAGGAGAGCATAGGTGGTTGCTCTCATCTCGGCACAGTGCGAAGCGGCGCCATTGAAACCGCTTTCCATACCACAAATGGGGTTACAATTACATGGTTGGCGGCCACAACAACAACGATCACCACTGTATCAGCTAGACGGGGGGAGTGCTGCCAGATATTCGGCGCGTCTCTTTCATAGACCTGCCTACCAAGAGCCACTATGAACACAACATTTTATGGCGAACTGTCGCCACCAATATGTCTTAAGCGGAAGGGAACACCCTCCGGCAGTATGGAGCAGTTATGAAGACCAGCCGGCGGTGCCAATTGACGCCCAGTTGGATGAACGTGACGTCAGACTCGGCTTGAAACTACGAGCATGGAAGGGGTTCCACCAGGGTTGCGAGCACCCGAACCAGTGCACGGAGCTCACTCTTAGGAAGCGATTCCACCAGGGTTGCGAGCGCCGAACTAGTGCACAGAGCTCCCTCTTAGGAAGCGATTCCACCAGGGTTGCGAGCGTCGAACTAGTGCACAGAGCTCACTCTTGGGAAGCGATTCCGCCAGGGTTGCGAGCACCTGTACTAGCGCACAGAGCTCACCCATACACAAGGCTCATGGTACAAGAGCCAATGCCAGAGGGGCAAGAAGCAAGCCGACTCCAGTGATGAAGTAGCTACCAGACTGCCGGCTGGCGCACCACACACCCGCATTTAACCACTGCGGACTTGACTGCTTCAGGCCAGTGCGAATGAGCATCGGCATACTGGAAGGATATAGCTCCAAGGGAGGGGCACTCATGTGACAATGTATAATACATTAGAAAGGAGTATCTGCCAACTTGATGGTGAGACCCAAGTGGCAAGGGGCCGCCCGGCCGGAAGGAATGGAGTAGCCGCCGACTTGATGGTGAGACCCAAGTGGCAAAAGGGCTACAGGAGCAGCCGCCAACTTGATGACGAGACCCAAGTGGCAAGATGGCTGCAGGATTATCTCCCACTTGATGACGAGACCCAAGTGGTGAGATGGCTGCAGGATTATCTCCCACTTGATGACGAGACCCAAGTGGTGAGGTGGCTGCAGGATTATCTCCCACTTGATGACGAGACCCAAGTGGTGAGGTGGCTTCAGGATTATCTCCCAACTTGATGACGAGACCCAAGTGGTGAGGTGGCTTCAGGATTATCTCCCCACTTGATGACGAGACCCAAGTGGTGAGGTGGCTTCAGGATTATCTCCCCACTTGATGACGAGACCCAAGTGGTGGGGTGGCTTCAGGAGCAGCCGCCAACTTGATGGTGACCCAAGTGGCGACATGGCTGCAGAACAAATTATTTGTCATCTTGGTGAAAGACCCAAGTGACAAAAGGCCGTCCCAGGCCTAGTATGGGAACCAAATTATTTGTCAGCTTGGTGAAAGACCCAAGTGACAAAAGGCCGTCCCAGGCCTAGTATGGGGACCAAATTATTTGTCAGCTTGGTGAAAGACCCAAGTGACAAAAGGCCGTCCCAGGCCTAGTATGGGGACCAAATTATTTGTCATCTTGGTGAAAGACCCAAGTGACAAAAAGGCCGTCCCAGGCCTAGTATGGGGACCAAATTATTTGTCATCTTGGTGAAAGACCCAAGTGACAAAAGGCCGTCCCAGGCCTAGTATGGGGACCAATTATCCGCCATCTTGGAGGAGAACCAAGTGGCGGAGGCCAGCGCCGCGGTCACTTAGACCTGCGCCGGTTGTGAGCCGTCCCAGGCCTAGTATGGGGAATGAATTATCTGCCATCGTGGAGGAGAACCACATGGCGGAAACCAGGGGCGAACGCGGTCATTTAGACCTGCGCCAGCTACAAGTCAGGGCGCACGCGGTCACTTAGACCTGCGCCGGCTGCAAGTTGCCAGGCCAAGAGGCCAAGGTCGGGAGGGCCCGGGCCGTGCACTGTGGGGTGCGCGGAGCCCGCCGAAGGCAACGTCCTGTCCTCACCGTGAAGTACAGACAAGCTGCACGGGGGGAGAATGTTACGGACAGGACATTGCCTGCGCCTACCGTCAGGCAACCGAACTTTCAAGCTCTGTGGTTGACGTAATCGCGTCATATAAATGATAGAAATTTCTGATGTGAATGACGCAGAGCAAAGGCCCCTTTCAGGGCCAACGCCGATCGCCGTGCCCCGGTTGAGGATGGGTACCGTGCCGAGGACAGCGCGCGAGTTCTCGGCCGCGGTGGTTGTCCTTATACGTGTCTCGGCGTCAGGCGGCGGCACACGGGAGAGGGGATGAGCGAATGCGGAGCCTCAGCTCCATGAGAACGCATCCCGCTGATGACAATGGAAATGCGTTAGAGTGCATGATCTGAAATGTGTATGTTTTTGCTGAAAATATTATATGAAAATATTAATGTTCAGATTTTTAAACATTTCAGAGCTCTCTAATATGATGGAAATTAATGGTTTTTTGATTTCAGATGGACCTGAATCATAATTCTATGTAATAAAATACCGCATTTTCATTGTTTTAATAACAAGAGCGGGCGGGAGATGTTTTTATTTGCGCACAAGGCGCATTTTGTACCTTATTCTCATCATATTTGCCTGATAAGCAACATTAAAGTTGTCTCAACACTTATAATAGATAAGTAGTAGAGTCACACACATGCACACACTCTGTAAGACATAAAAAGTTGTCTACAGATGACACAATAAATGATTGACTGTATGGCATAACAGATTGCCAACAGATCATTGGTAAAAAACATACATTTTTTATGGCAAGGAAAAATCTAAATACTTTTTCAAATACATTATTAATGAGTGAATCACAATCACATTAATATGGAAACATAAGTCTGACACCACCAACACAAAACCAGCCGCCGCTTATGAGCGACATACTGGGCTGGGTTTTTTCCATACAAATTTTCATATAAACACACAAACCGGAATAACTTCCGTCAGAGGTGTCCGATTTTGATAATTCTTTTTGTATAATGATCAGTGGATCAAGACCTATCTAGAGAATATACACACTCATATGTGGAAATAATTTTGAATAAATTACAAAATTAGTTTTTTGTTGAAAAGTTTAAAAATTCATAACTATAGTAAGCTGCGACTTACAATAAAGTGTGATATATCAACAGATGCGCTGCGACGCACTCTATATAATAGACACAAAAAACTAAACCTAAAAGTTAATTTGGATTTTTAAGAGATTTAATTGTTGAAATTTTATAGCCCGCCGGGCCAGAAAATGAGATATATTTTAACTGTTGCTTTAATAATAATGTCTCAAGGTTGCCACGCAATATGTCAGACTGTTTATTGAGACGCAGTCAATGTAATGACATATATGTAAATCCTCCGGGGGAGGTGCGTTTAATTTAATAATTAAAAAACTGTAATATATGTAGTAGAAATAAGCGCCCGAAACGCGCCATTTGTATGCAAACTGTAACTTGTTTTAATTGGCTTCGAGGCCGGGGCCACTTGGTCCCGGCCGAGGGTATAAATATCGCATTCAAGGCGGACCGACCCTCAGTCTGGTTTAGAACGCCGTGGCAGACCCTTCACGTGTGTTTTATTTACCTACCCGACTACCTCCTACGATTTTGCTGCCTGCTGACTTCGCTCGCTCTCAAGCTCGAGCCGAACTACGTCATCAAGATCTGCTGTTGCTGCCTGCTAACGCCGAGCGCTCTCGCTTCACGCCCGGTACTTGCTATCGGCGGCGATCGCCTTGCGGTGTGCTGACGGAGCGGACATTCACGCTCGATACCTACTACTTCTGCGGACTGCTGACTGCTGGCACGGATTTTGCCAAGCTAAGTATTTCTTCGCAGTACAACCGTCTTTTTCAAGACGATTATTCTTGACGACCCCGTCGAGTTTAGACATTTTGCTCGAAGTAAATTCTTTGCTGTCGCCTCTGGTGCACATTTCCGTGTACTAATATCGCTCTTTTTCCAGCTGCTCACACGGTGCGCCCGTGCTGTGTGAGACATCCCGAAGGCTTCTGAAGCGGAATCAGCGGACCGCACCTGTATTGCCTGTTCTGTGCGGAACACTAATATCTGATAAATAAGGCGAGAAGATTTCGGCTTGATAATTTAGGATTTGTCTCAATACCTCGCGCACCCGATAAGCGGCCACAGCCTCGCACATGTCAAATGGCATAATTTGGCGGGCCTTTTACTCGAGCCGTTCGGTCTCGCTAATGTTTCCCTGGTCAAACCGCTTTTTTCGAAGACTTGACCTACCCACAATCCAGTTTGACCAGTCTGCCGCGCAATGAACTTCCAGAGGCCTGGAGATCACAGCCAGTTAGTAGAGCACTCGGAGACTGCCGTGGATCTTGCGCGTTCCGTCATCAGGCGATGGTTCACCAGCTATGTCTTCTGCTAATCATCGCCCCCTGTAGTGCAGAAGCACTACCATGAGAAACAATTCCTATAAAAATATTAGAAACAATATCTTTTTAATTTAATGGAATATACACTAAAACGAATATTGCTTAATACACATTAAAAATATAGTATCATTACCAGCTGCGAAATATTTGTATTCTGTTTCATGAGAAAACACTACAGGTATCTAGCAAGGTTCCTTCAAATATATAGATGGTTCCAATTTGGAACATATACTGGATGTAACGGAGCTGGTCCACAATATTTCACAAATGGATTCCTGCCTTGATTGTGAGTCGAAAATGTTCAAACAACCATGACCTAATATCAATAGTTATGGAGTTATGCACTATCTTGCATTTTTTTCAATGTATCTGACTTATTTTTTGCAAAAAGTTGTACAAAAAACTATCATTACATGAACTTATATAAATTATGAAAAATATATCGTTAAGTTAATCATATATGTATGTAACGTTACATAGTGTAAAGTGATCACTTAAGCCAACTGCACGATATGTCGTAAGCCCTATGAGCACCCAAAATAAAAGACTTCCATATCTACTGTCCCATAAAAAAATATAATTTCGTCTCTATGAGACATTTATAATATACCTATCTCTCCCCTGGGACAAAATCCAGTATTGTGTTCTTGAAAAATTAGCACCCAAATAAAAGACTTCCATATCTACTGTCCCATAAAAAAATATAATTTCGTCTCTATGAGACATTTATAATATATCTGTCCCCTGGGATAAAATCCAGTATTGTGTTCTTGAAAAATTTGTACAAACTCCAAATATTCTGAACTTAACGTTTGTTTACGTTTTAGAACTTTCTGATTGATTGAATTCATTAATTTCAAAACTGTCAAACTTAAAACTTCATAATTAGCGGCATTACAATGTTATACAATAACTGTTAAGATACAGAAATAGCAATGTTGCCATTTTCAGAATACGGCCAATTCTCTTTGTGAACTCTTGAGTCCATACCGGTTTATGCTTAATAACCATTTCACCCTTAATGTGTTCGTTTAATCTTTGTTCTAGATAATATTTAATATAACGATATGATTTGTTCATGTTTCTCTTTTTGAGTTTATTATTATCGTTATAAGCATATGCAAGCGTTTTTGCATTCATATTGAATATATGTGTATAAAAGGTATACATTTATGCAATTAATGTACACTGTGTTATGTAGATATTAAATCTATATTATTGTAAAAGGTGGAAAAGCGTTGAAATAAATAAATATGTTGTGTACCGATATACGTCAATACTACCTGCGCGTCTACTCTAGCGTGACGCGGTCATGTAACTTTTGTCTCATTCATACATAGATAGCAATAACATTGATAATTATACAATACATTCTTGAAATGACATGATCAAAAAATCGATTCATTCCAAGTCAGTTGAACGGATATGACAAGAAAAAAAATACAATAAATGCCTAAATTATAAATAGGTACCTACTAGAAGTTGAAAATTTCAGTTAACCTTATCAGAAATATTTATGGAGCAATATTTGATTGCCTATTTTGATATGTTGGACAGCGGATTTCCCTATGAGCTAATAAGAGTCATCATGCGCAGTCCAGATAAGTGGAGTGTATGGTCTTATCTAGACCACACTTTCACCGCTAATTGTAGACCATCATCGTTCATTATTTAAAGTTTGTCTGATAATGATTTTGCTTTTAGTGACATGACCTGAAGACAAAGGTTTTGTTCCCTTTCATATCTCTACACCTTTCCATTTTCTTTTTTCCCACACCGAATCACAGACAATTATTTTTCACAAAAATTACGATAAAATTCTTATTATTTCTTCCTAAGTATTATATATCTAATACTCTTGACACCTCAAACACTCTTAACAAAAATAAATCTCTTTTAAATAAGTGACGTTCTCAAAATCAGAAAATTTTAGTCGATGACCGATATAATATCATAATCATAATAACTAGCTGTGATTAAATATGTGAAAATATCGCGATTACCGATTTGTTCTCACATAAAATTATTGTCAACTAAAATACAAAATTTTATTTTTCATTGTGGAAGGTTTGTTGTATTTTTTAAAATCTATTATTTATTTACTTATTAATTTATAAAGAAACTCTGAATTTGATATGTCTTTTACGCATAGGAAGGGTTAGGGTACTATTTTTTATTTTTTTCGTATGCTGTGTTATATATTAGAACTACGATCTTTGTGATTCTTTTCAATCGCTGTTATCATCAAATTATATCAACAACCACACTCACGTCAATGATGATTAACCAATTCAAATGTAGGATCTTAAGAGTCTGTAGGGGTAATGTCCGCACAACGTCAGCAGTTCTACCAACACGGGAATCGCATTATTCGTACCTGGCAGCGTTGACTAGAGGATATTGCACTAAATTTCTATTGTCCTATTAATAATAATATATTTGGTTAATTGATACAGCGCCGTTTTCGTGAGTCAGTCTAGATTTGCTGACCTAAGTACTTCCAGTCGTGAACCAGACAAGTCCATCGATAAGCGATTAGGTTTAATTGATATTTTTAATTGTGAGATGTCAAATGTTACACATCATATGCGACTACTGTAAGGCTCGCTCGTTTTTTTTGAGAAATTGTTAGTCTAGCACAAACGGGGACCTTAATTAATACAATTTGATGGCTATTTAAAATAATTGAGATGAAAGCAAATGAATGCTGCGTTACGCATTTGTCGAATGAAAGCCACCGTTTAGTTCCGCGTGCAATGTATGTAAAACTCGGTACGAGTCCGTCCTCACGTGCTCGGTGTTAACAACCCACTTCATGGCATGACATACGGGACTGTAATATTATTATACCGCGGCTCATAGTAAGCACACATTCACTTCAAATTCCACTTCGCCCCAAGTTTCGTCGTAAAGGCTGAGTGTGGAAGATTAAACAAGTAAGTGGAATTCTCCTAGGAAACTCTAAATACGAATAAAGTTGTTTTAATTATATTAGAATGTTAGAGCTTTAGGAGTATTGTTTTTTTACTAATTAAAATTTTGTTACTAGTTAAAAAAAAACTTTTCTAAAGATATATTATAGATGTATTATATAGACGAGGCTATCATTTTTATAGAAAAAATAAGTAGAAATACCTTTTTGGGTGTTTATGGGGGCTTACAAACTATCGTAAGGCTGGCTTGAGTGATTACTCTACACAATTTAACGTTCACTATTCCACCCATGATATACTACCACATTTATCAAATTTTCGGAAGTTGTATATATGTTTAACCTGTGGTTGAAATTTGTCATCCACATAAACCAGTATAGATGGCGCTGTTGGTAATGAGATATCTATTTTTTGATTAGAGTTTTTAAAGCACGAAATACTTTTTTGAAAGATATTTTGATATTTTCTGATATTTTCCGAAATCGATTGGAGATACAAACAAGATTCCGAAAATCAGAAAACAATTTTACTTTTGGTGAAACCGAAAGTATTTGTGACGTATTGAGGGCCGGTTGTATCAACTTGGTTTATAATAATAGTTCGTTTAAAGCATAGATTTTTACGAAAACGGGCTACTTGATTGATGGAAAATGCAAAAATCTATGATTTAAAAATTACAATAAACCACGTTTATGCAACCGGTCCTATGTTGAATATAGAGCGTATTGCAACCAATTTTATAAAATTGTACGGTTGTATGCGTTTATTTTTTATTTTCAAATGTTCGATCCTATCATTTGATTAAAATGTTGCAAAGATGCGTGGATGAATATGAAAGTTAATCAATTAATCTTCATCTTCAAATGCGGGTTGAGTTAATTTTTATTTTATAAAAAGAATAAGATATTTATTTTACAACTTAAATGTAGAATATTTTCTTTTCTTGAGCGCTTGTGTTTAGAATAGGATTATCTGAAATTATTATCGTTTTTTTAATAAAAGTTTAATAATAGTGTTATCGAAGACACAAACCTGTCGATAATTATCGTCGCTTCTAGGCGATACCGGCAATGATAATAATGATAATGGCTTCCAGTCTGCTATTCTATAATTTTATTTTATATTTTTTGCTATTCTATAGAACTGACCGACCGCTGACGTAGAATTTACGTTTCAATTCAAATATCTCGCAACAATAATCTTAAAATATTACTATTTAATCTATCCCAAAATATTTACCAGCAAATACTAATTAGTATTGTAAATATATCATCTCTCTAGTCTCTATATTTACACAATTTCATTATGTAAACAACAAGAATCCACACATTAACTGATATTCTTGTTTTGATAGCATCAAAATAATCTCCATTGATATTTGTGACTATTTACATATCGTCGTACTATGAGCCTCCAACCGGTTCCGGAGCCAGGTACGGTGGAATCAGTGCTGGTATAACCAGTATGAGCCAGGCCCATTTGAATAGTTCCACAAGTGGACTGACTCTGTTTGTAAACACTGCCTTCCTCGATGTTATCGATTTCATTTCCCGTAAATAATACCCCGCTCCCGGGTGAATAGGTTAAATGCGTCCATCAGCTCGTGGATATTTTTGTTTGCCGAATTCGTGGATTTATTCCCTACATGGTGCGTAAAATACGCCAATTATTTAGGGAATTCATATTTTATTCCCTTTACAAAATTTGAAAATCAACATACGTACTGAATAAACTCTGTGCCAATCTAAATATCGCTCGATGGATTTTTGAGCGACATGCCGCATTTGAATTATTTATATTAGTAGGTATTTGTTATTATATTATATATAATCGCGTGAAACGTGTGAGCGAGGAAATTGTGGTAAAGGGAATATACGAGGCGTCTGTTGAAGGTAACAGGAATAGAGGGCGACCGTGAGAGATCTGGCTATACAGATGAACAGAATATTGTAGCGACCCTGCTAAAAGCTGTAAAGATGTTTCAACCACCAAGGATATGTTACATTGATTGGATTGCTTAAATTCTCAAGTATCAGATATAAGGCATTTAGAGTAATTCCGAATTGAAGCCGACTTCCAGCCCACGTCCAGAGATAAAGGATATTAAGATGCATATTGGAACGCGCAGCCAAAAGCTTAATAAATATTGGAACCACGTTGAAGTTTCCTCAGCGGACACGGCGATTGTAGGTCAACAGTTGAAGTTCAATTCAAAAGAGAAGAGGTCAATAAAATGAGTACATCGGGCGCAATGGTCACTTTATACTTTCATTCGAATAAATACAACTTTCAATTTTCTCTTCAAGAAGCTGACATTCATTTATTGCGCGTTTGTAAGTTGTAAAATCTATCTCTTTCTCCTTCTTCTTGTGTCCTATCCGTTCAGCGGACGTTGGCTATCATCACTTTATTTATTACGACCAGGAACAGCTTCACAGTAATTTTTCAGTCACGATGTACTCCTTTTTCCAGGACCCCGACAATCTTTCCCTGCTTTGTGATGTGCAAGATCTCGCACTTCTCTGGATGCTCATCATACGTCTGAGATATTGAAGTTTTCGGATTTTTATTGTTCGAATTACTTTTTTTTATTATTCATCCGGACCAAACATCTTCATTCATAACTCTGTCCATCCAGCTTATTTTGATTATTCTTCTGTAGATCCGCATCTTGAATGCTTCAAGTCGCCTTATCAATTCTTCGCTTAGCGTCCATGTTTACATGTCTCCCATACTTGGCCATAAAATAAGCAATATTGCTAATTCTGCATCTTGACAGTTATCGTATAACATTGTAATGGCGCCAATTTTGAAATTTCAAGTTTAACAGGCGAATTCAATCAAATGGAAAGCTCATTATTCATAATTGTTAATAACTTAACGTTTTATTTTAAATATGTTTTATTTTAATAACTTTGTAATACACACACTATATGAATTATTAATTACTACTATAGTTTCGAGATGAGCAGTCTCTCTCATAATCGGGTATAGATAATAACTATCTTAAATACAAAATTGATCAATCTAATCGGGTAAGTTAGGGGGGCGCGCGTTGGGGAGGGGTATATTTTAGGCAAAAAGCTCTACAATTGGTGAAGTGGACTGAAATGTGATATTTTTATTCGTGTATGTAGGTTTCTCGTTTTGTATTTAAGTTAGTTATTATCTATACCTGATTATGAGAGGGATTGCTCGTCTCGAAATACAGAAGTAATTAATAACTCATATTGTGCGTGTATTACTAAGTTAAAATAAAACATATTTTAAATTATAATGTTGCGTCACAAAGTATCTACTAAATCTTTCAATGAACTTAACGTTTGTTTACGTTTTAGAGCTTTCTGATTGATTGAATTGAAGAATAGCAGTATTGCTTATTTCAGAATACGGCCAACTGTAATTATTTCTAAGCATGTGTAACCTTTGCCCAGGCGCATTGGCGTAATAATTTATATTAGTCTCCTTTAACGTTCTTTAAGATGACGTGCGCTAGAAGACGAAGAAGTAGATGTTCTAGCAGCTGTTGTCAAGGGCACCGCGGTGTCCGGGGTACCCGATTAGCGCCTCGCTTTCTGATCGGATGACGCCATAAAAAGCCGACGTGAAAGTAAAATGATAATGGGCCGAAGACCAAAAAAACATGGAAAGTAAACGATTCTCGCGCTTTGTTAGTCGCTTTGTGAAGACGGTGTCACTTTTAATTATTATTTTTACTACGCCTCCAACCGGTTATTGAAATGAGATTTTTCACGGACGCGAGTCACTGTGACCCGAATGTAATGGCTTTTTTTGGGCCCTGTCTAGTGATGATTTCACTGGTACTAGTTACAGCTATCTAGCACTGATACTTATCCGTGCCGGTGATAGTTTGAAGAGTAGCTTGTCGGTGTAGTGGGCATGACGCTCGCCTTTTTGGTTATTCCAGGACACCAGCCGGTTAGTCCTATTTTCATAGCACAAGCATTAATTTATTTATTTTAATGGTTCACAAACAATGAAAAACACACAACATGATATAGATAATACAATTATAATTCAATTAGTTTAAATGCTTTTCATTACTTAAACGTGAACACGGCTAACATAGAGATAAAATAAAAGCTAAAACATCTACAACAAAGAACAGAAAAAAGTGATGTTATAGAGTGACGTTGAATAAAGAGACTAAACAGCTAATTTCACAAGTCAGGTAATAGTTGTCTTATATTATATTATATGGAAACTGTCATGGAATATGTCAATGAGGACGTTATGGTTATTTTCTATTTTGTTGTATGACCTCAACATTCTAGATAAAGAATTAAAGTGGGCCATATTGTTATTGTAAGTTGAAAAAGCAAATGTATTGTATGTCCTAAGTCGGCGACTAGGAACATTCAAAGTTATGTTTTCTATACAAAATTCTGAATCAATATTGCCATGTATTATATTATATGGGTATATTAACTCAGAAATTAGTCTTCTAACTTCTAATTTGTCTACATGAAAATATTCTAAGCGCTCTTGATAAGATATTAAAGTGCTGCGCAGATTTCACTTAAATGTAAGCGTGCGAAGAATATGATGTGACGTGCACTCCGTGTTCGCATCTCTATTTTTAAAAAAAAGTATCTTAGGAGGGATGAGGATAGCATGCTGAACGCAGTGCTCCTTTTAATTTTTGCATCACTATGAATGCAACAAAGTCCAGTGGTATAATTTATGCGCTGGAGGAGAAGCGCATTACCATTCTAGTATGTACTATGTACGTACGTAGTCAAATAAGGTTATTTATTCGAGATTATAAAAACAAGGTTTGTACATATTTAATCGCAACTTGCATTTCAAACGCCATTAAGATATTATTCATTCCAGGCAGAGTGAGGGATGAACAAATTAAAAGTGAATGTATTGCCAGCTGTAGCGTGGTAGATGGAATAAAGAAGGGATCGCTGAAATGGTTTGGTCACGTGGAGCGTATGAGCGAGGAAAGGATGGTTAAGAAAATGTATGAGGCAAGTGTTGAAGGCAGTAGAAAGAGAGGGCGTCCGCGAAAGACCTAGCACGATCAGATATTACAAATATTGAAGGATGGCCCTGTTAAAAGTCTCAACAACCGTAGAGCATTCATGAGAAGAAAAATGAATTTATCCGATGCAAAATTGATGTGTAAAGATAGAAGAATGTGGCTCTCTGTCTATCCATGTGAGGAAAAGGCGTGATGGTCAGTTAGTTAGTTAGTCAGAGGATTAAACTCTCAGACAATTCAACCACATATTTTTCTAAGGTTCAACTGAGAAAATTTTTGAATGGATGGCATTTAATAACTAATAATCACAGGGAAAAAATGAAGTGCCTATAATGTTTAAAAAAATATGCTTATTCTTTTTGGTTTAAGATTTTTTAATTAGACAACTTGAACTGTCGGTATATATTATACACAGACGTACAGATAGAACAGAACACAGAATTATATTTCATCTATAAACTTCCAATATTAAAATAAGAAAAAAAGTATTTGTTTTTGAACAATGCCCGCGCTACATAACGGAAATAATAAATACCCGTCCGTATATTTCCTACGGATTTTTGGTCGTCGTAAATCTCGATTCAAAGACTCGATGAAAATAATGTGAAATGTTCGTCCTCCATTTTTATTATTAACATAACACTTATTTTAATTGCTCGAAGTAATAAATATTAAAATACGTTTCAAACAAATGAAAAACATAAACACTATGCATTTTTTCCCACAACACATTTCATTTACTTAATGCCTGTAGAAAAGATAATATTGTTCTTTCATGCTAATCATTTTGACCTCAGCGATGAGAGTATCTATATTTTTATATATTTTTATATATATTTTTTGAAGCTCAAGTAGTAGGTATACTACATTATTATTCATCGTCATAATCACGACACTGCTAATAATAATTTTATTAATATTCATAAAATTAGTCAGCATTCATAATTAAATCACTTTCTACTAGAACGAAGATGGTTTGATTGCATGATCGATTAGATTAATAAAAAGTATGGCGCTGCAGAAAGTTATATTACAATAACCCACACAAATAATGCAACACTATCGAATAGAGATTGACGAAGGGAAATTAAGCTCTGAATTCAGTAATGGCCAAAGAAACCTGTCATACGAAGCAAGAATAGCCGGTAGATAATGGAGTTCGGGCGCCAACTCTAACGCATGCAACCTAGAAGTTTTATTTAATTAATTTTTTTTTTATTCGTAAAATGGGTAATATAATAACCTTTATATTTCCTAATATATACATTGTAAAATATCAGTAGGTATATCAAATTTCTAATCAAAAGCACGTATCACAAACTTTCTTAGTTTTTTCTTAAAAATTTTCATATTTTTTTCGTCTCTAATATCCTCTGGCAGACTCACATACAACTTCATCCCACTGTACATCACAGAAGTTTGCGATCTTTTTTTCTTTCTGTATGGCAATCTTATTTCATCTTTTTTTCTTGTACAATGGGCATGTTGTTGAAATCGGCGTCCATTAAGAAAGTACTTGAATGTGGAGATAATAGAAATTTGGCATTCTATTTTCTCGACTTCCTCGCAGGACAGCTTAAAGTAAAATAATTTATGATTAATATGCATGAATTGCAGTTCCAATAACAAACTTTAAAAATGGCTAACTTTACCTACATAAATTTTAAATTGAGAATTTACTCAAAGTAGGTACCTATATAAAAAAATAGTGATTTCGCGCAATTTTTTTTTATTGATTTGTGGGTATAAGGTGTTTTTTTTTCTAAGGCATTTTAAACTAAAAAATACAATAAATTTATTATAATTAAGCATCTAGATGTAATTTTTTTAAATTATTTTAGATAAAGCAATCTCTTTAGGGTCAATCCATTCTAAGTGGTCCAGAAAAAAAAATTGGTTGCATGACCATCTCAAAATCTTATTTTGTATGTGCATTTCCTTATATTTCGGTATTGAAAGTTTTTCATTTATCTTCATTTTTATTCAAATTTCGCAATGAATTTATGTGACAAATTTTATTGAATTTGAATTTTAAAATGTTAAATATGAATTTATATGATAAAAATGGCAGAGACGGCATTCTAAAATTTGGTTAGGGGTAATATTTGTAAATTATAATACCGCTGTTCAAATTCAACATATTGTTGAAATTACTTCGATCTCGTGAATTCTGGAGCAGTTTCAGCGTTTACATATAAAACCAACCATTCTTACACTAAATTTATTCGAAGCATTACAAATAGGGCCAAAGAATACAAAAGTAGTACACCGAAACCATTTCGACCACGCTCGCAACATTAGCATGAGATTGTGTAGATAATTGAGTTAAACCACAACGCTCTGGCGGCAAATAATGTCTTCAGGTTCCGAGTTGTTCGAAATTTCACCGCCTAAACAAATGTAGAACGAAAACATCAAAAACTTAACCCGGAAAACGAGCCATTGGCGCGAATACGAAAGTTCAAATGTCACGGCGGACCGTCACGAGCGGCCATTGTTCCCGCCAAATTCACGAAGACATCACGAAAGAAAGCAGTGATGGACACACGAAGTTAATTGAATCGGTATTTTTTCCGTCGTCGTGTACACGTTTCCTATTAGGACGATCATTACTCACTGCTGCACTACGGCTACATCTATTGACAGGTTTATTTGACAAACATTCCGAAGGCCGCGCCGATGGGTTCGAAAATTAATGTGGGCGACTGTAGATCGCTCTTATCTCTCTTTTTGACTGTAAAGCAATTAATCTTAAAGGTTGTTAACAATTCGTTATCGAAAATTTAAAAGAAATATAAATCTAAATGTTGGTAACTTCATATTTACAGTTGTGTTACATTTTGACCATATTGCTGGTGTCTTTAAATTAGTGTAGAGCCTGGATTCGGGCTAATATCATTGTGTTTTGTTAATGATATTTTTATATTATTTAATAACATTTGAAATGTAGTTTCCATCATTTGCGATACACATCTTGAAATCACATACACTTGTTATTGCATTCGAATACACATCTTGTTTTGCGAAATCAACGGGTACACGATGCAATAATGCACTATCGATTTTGGCATATCCAGCTGTGATGCATTACTTTAGATGATTAATGCCGTTGGTTTTCATTTAATAATTCTTCTCCAGCCTTTGAAAATTCGTTTTCCAGATCTCAATCCTCTTGATTTCTTCTTATAGAGTATGCTGAAGTATAATTAACATGCACCCAATCAATTCCTGGCGTTGGTCAGGGAAAGAGAAATCTCGCGACCCAAGAGCCACTGCGTTATAATATATTGACCCTTCATAACGTCTGCACTGGAAACATATCAGGACGGGATCGATTCTGTGATCACTTTCTATTTTAATTACGTACTCGAGTGTTGAAGAAATATCTAGGTTAATTCTACCACACGTTCAGCTTTACCTTACGGAGAACTTATTAATTGTACACATAGATTGCCTTGTGATAATATATTAGTTCTGTGCTCTCGTTTGACATTTGACAACAAATTATATATAGCTAACTGACTATGTATTATTACTTTCAGGTCTGAAGTGACGTATTGTATTACATGAGTTATGATAAGGACTAATATAGGTACAACATTGAAACTATTATCAACATATGGCAGAATTAGAGATATTATATATATATTACCAACATGTGTAATTTATTATAGATCAAACTGGTCAAATTAGACTATTATGCAATATCTATAAATTGAAATTGGCAGTTAGATTTATTGCCTTTATCCAAGCCACTTGAATTGAAAGACATAAAAAAGGTATATTTCAATGTACCAGATAGGAATAATGAAAGGTTTGCGTATCTGGAAAATCTTGCAGTGGCGTCCATGGATGGGCAATAGAATTAGTGATATGAAGGCTGATGACATGAAAAAACTTTGATCTTGGGATTACAAGATCGAGATCGGTGGCAGAGCTTGAAATATGGGTACACTCAATGATGGGTACAAAACAGCTGATGAAGAAAGTACAGAAAGCTCATGATTATGGCAGTAGGAAAAAAATATCCGCAACACACGACTCCAAATTCGAAAAATATACACAAAATCTCAAACGGCTCAACGGCACTAAAATATAATATTGAACATACTCAGAAAATAAGAGATTAAAATAGTAGTATAAAACAGGGCGCTATAATTATACAGGTGCAATTTATTACTGTATTTTTAAAAATGTTGTTAAAAAAAATTAAAAATCTTGAAATGAATACATGTTGGTTAGAAAAGTAAGATGACGTAAAATATGGCGCCACTATATTTTAAAGAGCTATGCACTCCGGAATATTTAAATATTAGACGCCAAATATCAGCCAGTGTTAAAAAAATGATACCTAAACGAACGTTTTTAAAAAAAAATCATATCGTTAAGATTGCAAAATTTTTCATAATTTAAAATTTTAAATACGTAGCAAGACCAAACAGTTATGTAAAGCAAAGTAAACTTTGTAAACAAAAACTTTGTAATAAAAGTAAACAAAGTCAAGTAAACTTTGAGTTAATTTTTTTCGAAAATGGCGCTGCACAAATTATGCATTATTATTATCAATTTTAATATCTTTAAAAAATACTTCATTACGTTCTTAACAAGAACAATCTCAACTGTTTATCATCACAATGTTAAGGATCGTAAAATTTAAATCATGTAAATCAAGCCGCAAGGATCTTGACACCTGGTTTGATTATAATCTGACGTTTAGAGACAGTTTGTATTACTTTAATTGGTTCAATTTGGTAGACCACTTCCTTATGTTGATAATAACTTATGATTTCAATTGAAAACATAGATTTTACGGAAACATTGACTGTGAGCGCCGCAGTATAGCCCCCGCAGGGCCTAGTAACTAGCAGTTGGCAACAGCCAATGGCTCTCTGTTTATTAATTTAATTTGCTATTGGCTGTTGGCATTGGCTGACCAGCTGTGTACGGACCAAGTCATTATTTCGTTAATGTTTATTTA
The DNA here is from genome assembly GCA_016648135.1 of Agrypnia vestita. Taxonomy (NCBI): domain Eukaryota; kingdom Metazoa; phylum Arthropoda; class Insecta; order Trichoptera; family Phryganeidae; genus Agrypnia; species Agrypnia vestita. Next base: position 75,262 of record JADDOH010001021.1, on the reverse strand, counting down.
TTTTAGGGATTTATATATTATAGGTAGTCCAATCTGCCTATTTCGAAATGCCTCCTTGCACTATTAAAGCGACCAGCAATTAGCGTTGTAGTCCGCTTACATCAATTCAATTTCAGGCTCCACTCGCCCGCGATGGAGAGCCGAACAAAGTGGCTGTTAGAGCAGACCTACAACATTCTCAAACTATTTCTAAAGCCGCAGATTCAGCATTTTCAGCAAGTACTGAAAACAGAGCTAAAGCCTATGTATATACAGAAAGGATCGTCTGTTGCCATTTTTGTAAAAAAAAAAAAAAGAACAAAAAGGGGCAACTTCACGACTTTTGGGTAACGGTCAGTGTTTGTGTAAAATTTGTTTCAAATTGTATTTATTTAAATGGAAAGTGGTTGACGGCAGTTCAAACTAATGCAAACACAAAACTATTACATACATAGATAGATGCTTGAAGACAGATTATAATATTTTCGGAACATATATTATAATCTGTCTTCAATTAAAGTGAAAGACTAAAAATATTTTAGGTTTTAAAGTTACACCATGTTTAAAGAGTTTTATTGACAACACGTCTGCTCAAACGAGACGTGTATTAGATAGTATATTCAGAACGAAGCACAAGAGACAATTAAAGATAAGTTCTGGGCATTTTTTTAAAAATATGCAAGACACATGCGCAGCTTTATTTGTCATTTCTGATTTCTTCCAATAGATGGTTCCGGTTATTATTAATATGGGAACTTTTAAATATATACCTAATATATATAATATTATTCTAAATAAACATGTAATTGATTTTTTTTGCACAAATCACACTTAATTCATTTTTATTTTTAAAGATTCTTAATTTATTTTTGCTGTGTTTTAATTTATTGTCATTCTTACACTTGTTATAACTTTTTTATCCTAATTTATTTTCACTATATTGGGTATTTTTTTTACCACATGTTACAATATATTCTCGTGTATTTGTGATCTATGCATTAACTCTGTGGATTTAAGTGAATGCATGGTTGGTAATTTTACACATATGAAATTAGAATACTGAATCTTCAGAACAATTTTTAATTTGTTTTTTTTGTTTCAGGTAAGATTCGCAACATCCAACAAGGCGACCTCTGTGAATCAGGTATCACAAATACACAAACATTCGCACACACCCACACTAACGTGGTTTCCTGAGCGTCCTTTATTTTTCAATTATAATAATTTGTGCGTGAATCTACATATTTAATCCCTTAATTAGTATTAAATTAATTATAATAATTTCATTGTATCTCCATCCGTCCGGCGTAACTTTGTGTAACGTCCCTAACTTCTTTATAGCATAAAAACATTTTTAATTTTTTTTTTATTATTAAATATACACTTATTCTTTAGAAACCGAACTTGTAAAACTACCGTCATTTTTGACAGGTTACAGCTAGTCAAACATAATTTACAATAATACCTAATCTCTTTAGAAAAAAGGCGAATATAATTTAAAAAATAGTAATAAAACTCGACACCCTCTTAATACTTTCACAAAAATACTTAAATATCTCTGTCCGATCAATGAGATCTCCAAGGCTATTATTGCATACTAAATTTTATAGGTTATTTCTCTCCTCATACTAAATAAATATACTCGTTATAAGTTACATTATATAAGTTACATTAAATGTGTTTTAAGAAGGCAAACTTTTCAGAATTAATTTTATTTAGAATTTCAACGGTTTTCATATTATTAATTAGTCATCCTGCATGAGAAACCGAGTAGAGTAGCTTTAATTTGTGACTGGCAAAGGAATGAATGGTATCAATTGTCGAAAAGAAACTTATAAATTATCACATTTTAAAACACTTTTCCGATCCTCGACTTTTTTCCGTTAATGAGCAAAAACCCTCCCTTCCTCGCGGCTCCCTGCCTTACTCGAATAGATTGCTAAAAATTTGTATTTAAGTAAGTCGTTAAGTATACTTGACAACAAGAGGGACTTCTCTCGATACTATAGCAGTAATAAATGATCTAGTATTAATGCAATGATTTATACACAACGTTTTATTCCACTAATTTGAGTTATATAAGCCTAAGCGCTTTCGATGGACACAACCACCATCTTCAGAGGCAACATTAGAACTAGTTGTAAATCAATATTTATTTATTTATTTATTTAATGTTTATGGAAGACCAACAGCACAAAAAAAAAGCATAGAAAACATTGATACAATATAGATGGCCAATTACAGGTCACCACATTTAGAAATATGTCAGTAATGATAAATATTTATGATATACTAAGGCATATTCATTATATAGAAAGAAAGAATAAAAAATTTAAACAAACAGAAATATGTCAGTAATGATAAATATTTATGATATACTAAGGCCGACAAATAGAAATTAAAAGGATGACGGTGAGGGAGGAGGGGGGCGAGGGTAGTTATTTATTGACATATACAACAGTAATTAATTTATACATACAATAATACTTATTTTGACAATGGGGATGACGCAGGTATTTGAATGTTTATTAGGTTATTTTTATTTTTGATTACTTTATTAATTTCTAGTATTTCTAGAGCATCCAGTTTACGACCCTTTGACTCTAGTATTGTACTCTAGTAGTGAAAAGTTTTTAATTTAAATTGTATGTGATTCTGTATTTCTGTTGCGATTTGACGAACAATTGGTTCATATGTGTAATACAAAGCCTTCAAATCGTGATCTAATTTATCGCCCACGTGAACAGTTTGCCTTCGGCGCCACGGCTTTAATTCGAGTCCTAACGAAGCGCCATTGTCCTTGGTCCCAACCGTCGGCCCAGAGCCCGAACCGTGCGCATTTGTGCGCAACTCTGGACCAACAACAAAGGACCGCGGCGGCTGGAGACCTCTCCAACTCAAACAGCGGCGCGCCGCGAGCACAACAGTTTTTATTTTTATTTTTGAGTCGTTCGCGCTCTCAGATTTAGGTCACAACAAAACCGGGGGGAAAATGCTTTTTGAATAAAAGTTCCCTCGAAAGGCGATTACGTCTCTCGTTCTCGAAACAATCAACAATCATTTTCGCGCGAAGTCTTTTCCCATTTTTCTTTTTAAGGAATGTTCTGGAATTATGTATAAAAATACAGCATTCTTTATAAAAGGATAAAAAATTACAGAGATTAACTAAACCCTTTCTTTAGGAAAGGGGATAAGAATGTCCTCTCTCGCGTATGTTTGAAACACATAAATAGTGCATAAATGATTTATTCTTGCATAATTAAATCCCCTAGTAAACAAAACGTACATATTTTTACAATAGACGTTGTTTATTTTTTTTTTTATTTATTTCAAACGGAGTCTTAAAAATATGAATCTTGATCATTTAAAGGAAATGGTTAAATAAAATAATAAACCGAAGTTAGAACGAAATAAATTAAAGAAAATATGCACGGTCCATGCGAGTATTTCCAGAATTATCTTCTACTAGCTGTGCCCGCACGGCTTCACACGCGTAGATTTTTAGTAACTTTTAGTCATATTTTTAAGATATATGTTGTCGCGGACTTATGTATAGAACTTTTTGAGTTCTACAACTTTTCTATAGAAAGTATTTAAATATCTCTTACCGTTAAGGCAGCGTCCATAAAAAACTCATCGCTCTATCATTTTTCGTCGACATTAATTGTAAAATAGGCCACCACGAAAAGCCATTTTATTTTAACGGGATAATATATAACCTATGTTCACCCTGAACGTCCATTCTAAATAATGGTGAAAGAATTTTTGAAATCGTATGAGTACTTTCGGAGATTACCACACACATCCAAACTTACAAAGTTTATCTCTTTATATATGTATAATATTAGTATAGATTAATCATTAGGATATTTACGAGTTCTGAGATTAGTACCAAACTATAATCCCGAAACTTTAATATTTTGGTTTACTTTCGGTGTAATTTAATAATATTAGATCAAGACTGAATGGTGAATTTATTAGTCGATGCCTTCGTTGCTTTTGCTTCGGGCATAATATTAATAATAATAAAGTTGCGTCACAATTAGACTGCTATTTACTAAACATGTATTTTTACGGGAGAGCTTTTCTTCAGCAGGAGCGATTTGCATTAAAATTAGATCCAGCCTAAATGATGACAATAAATATAATTAAACGATGGGTGTTATATTTTTTAAGGGCTCATTCTCTGAATCCTCTTCTGAAAGAGAATTATTTAAATAACTTGTACACGTACAATAAATACCTTGTGTGATACATTTTTATAAATTTGGTTTTATATATTGTAGTCATATTAATCTCCTTTTAATACCTCATAATTATCGGTAAACCGACATCAACCTAATATTTTAGCGATTTACCAGAAATATAATTTCCCGATAATTTTGATTTTCAACTTCCTTACATTTTCGATATTCTGGATTATATAATTTTATAAAACACATTCGATAGCATCTATAATATAAATTTTATACAGATAACACCAAGTTTAAAACACGTACACAAAATAATTTACGATGCGGGTCTACTAAATCTTATATATCGCCTTTTATGAAAAAAACATAATTAATGTGCAGTGCGGTTAAATAAAACCCTTCAAATAGCAAAAACCAACCCGAGACCACCTAGAAACGAGGCAAAAAGTTGTTCCCTGTTTGACCTACATCGTTAATAATTATGAAAACAGATTGTTTCAGTTTCAACCGCAACGACTCGACTCGCGCCGCAATATATTTACAGTGCCGCAGGCTTGTGTCGTCGCTACTGAACTTTTCTTTTCCCAATTAATTCTATCCAGGGACGTTTAATAATTAATCGCACATTATTCATGGATGCGAATCCGCAGCGGTGTACGAATTCTACATTTTTTACACCAATAAAACGAACAAGATTATGAATTTCCGATTGTTCTTGCCGAAGTATCTCAGAATCCCCACGTTAACGCGGTCAAGAGATGTTTTATCAGAAAACAAACCACCGTATTTATTCACCGTTGCCTGAGCTTCATAGGCTTGGCAAAGAGTAAGTTTTGACAATATTATGTCGATTTTTGATATGTTTTGGTAACAAATCTATTTTATGTTCTTATTGAAAATTGTATATATAATTGAAATTACTTTTTGCTGAGTTTATTTTTGATATTATTTACATTTCCTTTCTGATACTGTGTTCTATTCACCACTAGCTGTTCGTACCCGGCGTTGCACGGGTTAAAGATTACGTTGAAAATAAATTTGTGGGGGAAAACGGTATAGATTTGTATCGAAAATATATCAGGGGGAGAAGAAAAGGTAAAAGAGGAGGGGGGAAATGTAGCCTATGTTACCTGCCGAGTCCTAAAAAATAAGTTTCCAAATTTTGAGTCCGGTACAGATTTGCATCGAAAATATACCAGGGGAGGGGAAGGGTTAAAAATAGGGGGAAATGTCTCTCATATGTTTCCCGCCGATTCCTTAAGAATATGTTTTCAAATTTTGAGTCCGATCGGTCAAACGTTACAGATTTGCATCGAAAATATATCAGCGAGAGGGGAAGGGGTAAAAGAACAGGGGGGAAATGTCGCCTATGTTACCCGCCGGGTCGAATCGAAACGGATAAACGGTACAGATTTGTATAGACAACAGACAGACAGACATTGAGTTTTATAGGTATAGATTTATATATAATATAAAAAATATATACATATTTATCAAAATATGATATTTTGGTTAATGGTACATATTTCGTATCGTGTACATAAATAAATACCATGTCTCGCTGTTATACAAACTCAGGAAATGATCCTTCTATAAAAATCTCTTTCATAGTGGTTTATGTATTGTAACAGCGTACGTATTGTCGTAAAAAGTTTACCATCGTGTAAAGGTCTGGCGTATTAAACGATGGGCTTTCCAATCATATAAATGTTGGCGTGCAGAAAAACCTTTTTAAAGGCGATCGATTCGGCTTGTAATTAATTACCTCGCGCCAGGCAAAGTCGCATAAATCAAATACGACAAACAATAAGCTTTTCAATATGGGTTAATACATAATTATGCATATATGTGTAATTGTCTAAAAGTATACTGAATATAATTTACATTAGAGTGTAAAAATATCAAATTAATGCATGCATTTTTATTTACTGAATAAATTCATAATTAAATCAAAAACCACACTTTGTAAAGTGTTGGAACAGTGTTTAAAAGAGCTTGCCTTCTTTCATTTCATCGTTTAATTTTCTGTTCATTCTGTATCAGGATGAACGTCTGTCTGAGCATATGAAAGAGACGGGAGATAGGGAGGGAAAATGGGATTGAAAGGGATAGGCCTTGCGGGCGCGCGCCTTTGAGAAAGCCAACACGAAAGCACGCACTTGGAGAGCTAATTAGAATTATGTTAATTGTACTTTGCGATATAATTGTATTTTGTACGGTACAAAAGAAACCTTGAAGAACCTTCTGGAGAATCGACAAAAAGATCCTTCCTGGATAAACGGAAGGATATGACATTTTCGATAGCTGGGTAATGATTCTTCCAAACTTCGGCGATTTTCGCCCTTCTGCATAAAATGCATTTTGAATCCTCAGTCAAGTTCTTCGACTCAACTGCCAAGAGTGCGCAGAAATATTTTTAATAAATAAATTTCCCTCTACTGCCAGTCGCTTAAAGCGGAATCATTTTACTTAAGCGAGCTTATTGTTTTTTACGTAAATTGAATTCGCGTTAAACAAAACGAGTGGACAAAACTTGGAAAAACAAGGCATCTTTTGATATTTAGAACAAACTGAAATATTGAGTATCGTTGAAAGATTTGGCAGATACTTCGTGGTGCAACAGTATAATTTAAAATATGTTTTATCTTAACTTTGCAATGCACTCACAATATGGGTTATCAGTTTCGTAGTTCACATAGTTTCGAGAGAAGCTTTATCTATACCTGATGATGAGAAGGATTGCCCTTCTCGAAACTGTTAGTAGTAATTAATAACTCATATTGTGTGTGTATTATAAAGATAAAATAAAACATATTTAAATAAAATATTGAGCGTTTGAATACTAATTTTTCATTTGAGTTTGGTTCATTGTCCATGATGTGAAATTTATATAAAAATAGCATTATATAAGTTTTATTTAGGATAATGAAATAAACATAAATGTAACTCAATAAAAAAATGTCTTCTTCAAGTTTGTGTTTACTGGGGTATTATGCCGTGTTGTTACGACCTTTGGCCCGAAAGGTCTTAACAACACGGCGTAATACCACAGTAAACACAAACTTGAAGATTCTGAGTGGCCGTGAAAACCTACGAACATTCTTAAATGTCTTCTTGTAATTTTTTCAAATATCATAACGTAACTGATAGGGATTATGACACAAAAAGTAAATTTTTACCAGATGATAGCTATCTTGTTGTTGGTCGTAACGAAATTTTGACCCGTAAAAATGACGGTACTTTTAGGTACTTTTACATTTTTCATAAGGAATAAGTATTTATTTATATAAAATAAAAATGATAAAATAAGGAAGTTACGACGGACGGACAGACAACGAAATTATGTATTATAATTGGGATAACACAATCAACCATTTTTAACTAACTAACTAACTAACTAACCATCACGCCGTTTCCCTGCAGGGGTAGGCAGAGAGGATTGAACGCCACACTCTTCTATCCTGGCACACCACTTTTGCTTCGGCCACATTCATACATCTTCTCATACACGTTCTACGATTGTTGCGGCTTTTAACAGGGCCATCCTCAAATACTTGTAGTACCTGATCGTGCCAGGTCTTTCGCGGACGCCCTCTATTCCTGTTGCCTTCAACATTCGCCTCATATATTTTCTTAACCATCCTTTCCTCGTTCATACGTTCCACATGACCAAACCATCTCAGCACTCCTTTCTTTATTCTATCTACCACACTACAGCCAGCATTGCATTCACTTCTAATTTGTTCATTCCTTACTCTATCGACCAAAGATTTTCCACAAAAGCGTCTTAGTGACCGCATTTCTACCGCATTCAGTCTACTTTCATTCCTCTTTTGCCAATTCCAGGCTTCACTTCCATACATAAGGGTTGGCACTAGAACGCCATTATGTACCGCTAGTCTTGCTTCTTTTGACAGATTCTTATTGGCCATAATTGCATTTAGTGCACCATTAACTTTGTTTCCCGCAGTTACTCTCCTTTCGATATCATTCTCAGCCTTGCCGTCTCTACTAAAAATACTTCCCAAATACACAAACTCGTTCACTTGTTCTAAGCATTCGTTGTTTATAATTACATCACACTTAGTCACTCTTTCGTCTCTCTCGAATACCATCACTTTCGATTTGCTGACATTCATCAAAAGTTCACTCTGCATGCATACATCGGACATCCTGGATACCAAAATAAATAACATACAAATTATATAAGATATAATTTGTATGTTATTATGGATAGAAATTTAACATACAAATTATATAAGATAACAGATACATAAATTAGAAATTTTAGAAATTATAATAATTATAGATAACCAAATACTTTTTGCAAAAATTTACCCTTTAAATTTGTTCCTTATTAACTCAACTCCCATATATCATTTTTTTGTTTTTCTAATGTCTGCTCTTACAATTTTAATTTTTACAAAACTTGTCGTGACGAAGACACCATTGGCCCCAAAACATGGTAATTATTCTCTGAAAAGTGGTTTTTCAAAATGTTTTATTTTTATTTAAAATAAATCTTTTACTTTCTTATGCTGCACGCCACGGTGATACCTCTATATATTAAGCAATGACACAAACCGTTGAGACTTTGTGTACACCTACGTGTTACAATGTACCTTACAATATTATTTGATTTAATTATATAAATAAAATTATGCTCGTGTCAATGTAAAATTAAGATGTGCTTCGTAATCGAGCCCTAAAGTTAGTGATTTTTATGTATTATACATATTCATCTATCATCCAAATCATTAAAATATTTTTTAAATTTATTAAATTTTTTTGGTGCTATATCTTTTAGAAATGATATTCACCGCATCAAAAGTGCAACCACTCTACCCTGGAAGTGCACATCCGTCCACACAAGTAGGTCCAGCGTGTTCAGCGGCGTACATGTAGGTCCGGAGCCGCGCTCGCTCGCACACTTTGGCCGCGGGGCTTTCGTATGACGGTAAAATTGATTGATCGAATGTCCGGTCCATTTATCTACCTTTGTTTGGACCGGAACCGCTGCCGATGTATCACGCGTTACTATTTTATGACCAAATAAATGAAGCTCATTAAAAGTTCACATCGATATCCTGCTCACGCTGAAATATTCAATTTAACCATCATTTATTTAATATCGTACCCACGTAATATAGAATGCTGTTAGTGTTACGTGAAAATGTAAATTTTTCAACATGAATATGAAAACATGGAAAGTTACATGTTTTCTTGGGATAATTTTAAATAATGTACGCTTTTCCTTTTCCTATGATAACAAAGTGAGTACAAACAATTACAAGGGCGGTATAATAATCTGAAAACTAATAGGTACCCAACCATTCCATACTTTTTGGGATAAAAACGTTACGCTAAGTGTATGGATGTTTAAATCATCATAATTTGTTTTCTGAATGCCTCTTCAAGTATTATCCTCTCTTCTATGCCCGCTCTCATTTGCTATCAAATTCGCAGAATTTGGTGACTTCGTCAATCCAGCAGATTTTAGAGCGGCCTGTCGACTTCTTTATTCCCCACTTAACTGCGTTTGTTCAACGATAGTATTTTGAAGTAATCTCTTGTATTATCTGTACTATTTTATGCTGTACTATTCTAGTTTTATATATTTTTGAAGTTTATATAAGCTCAAATACTTGCGCACTATCATTAAATCTCAGTTCGCACTGTTTGCAGTCGAGAAAATAACCTTAATATTTTAACATAATATTTTAATATAATTTTAAGTAATGCACACGAATACTTACATAAGTACATACTTTATAATTAAATTTCTTAATTAAGATATCTTATCTATTTTAACATGCATATAAGACTAACGCTAATACTAGCAATCGCTTTATAAAATATTTATAAACTTTGGCCAAATAAATTATTGTGTCTTAAAAAGGCTCATTCTGAGACTATAGACAACTCCTTCAAGCTGTCTCCGAGGTTTACAGAACGTGCCCGAGCGAGGCTCTCCCGGTCGTTGGATTTGGGGATCCAATATCACAATAAATAAAAATAGGACGTTCTTCTAAGATCAGCGGCATCCATCTGCACCCTTCTGAAGACGTGGGGTTCTCTGGCCCGGTCATCGCGAATAGACTCATCTTCCTTTAGATTTGCAATGAAACTTAAAATTATCCATCTCTTATGTACTTACACCCTTTATCTATCTATCTCTGTCGTATTTTTTCTTTGCACTCCTATGGACGATGGATTTAATTTAATGTTTTTAATTTTTAGCAGTATTATAGTGCATTGCTGCATTGTGTCAGAACGTAGTCATGACCCTTATCGTGCAAAAGAGTAGGGCCTGTAAGAAAATAATGTTCTTTGGTACGCGGCTTCACTGTATAACCGTATTTGTAACGTATTCGCTGGTATGGTGTTCGAGTAAGAGACTCGGATAAATGACAAGCAAAGAAACAGTTAACAAAACTTTTATATATCTGAACTCACTAAAATGTATGTGCCAAAATTTATCGGATGAAAAAAAATCTTTCTGATCGTAGTTTTAACTTGAATTCGCTTGACGCCTGTAATTACTCCCCTAAACCGCTCAAGTACGCTCTAACACTTTCCATAAATCCCTGGGTATTTTTTTTTTCTTTCGGTTTTCATCGAGAAAATATGTTCTCTTTGTTTATTAGCCCTAATCTATCAATACTTTGATTCAATAAACGATTCTATGAATATTTCAATTTGAAATATTTTTTTTAAATCGTTTTGTTCATTTGTTTGATCTTACCATAAACTATATCTAGATTTTTTTTTACTTTGTAATACACACACAATATGAGTTATTAAATTACTACTATAATTCCGAGAGAAGTAGTCCCTCTCATCATTAAAATTTATCAATCTAATCGGGTAGGCAGGGAGGCGCGCGATGGGGAGGAGTATTTTTTTCCGCCAAAAGCTTTAGGATTGGTGAAATGGACTGTAGTGTGATATTATTTATTAATGTGTTTCTAATAACAATTTCTCCGAATCTTCCAATCATATGATTAACACTAATCATTATTTCGATAGTCACAAATTAAAACTACTCCACTCGGTTCCTCATAGAGGATGGATAATGAATAATTTGGAAACCATTGAAATCCTCAAAAATTTGGATTCTAGAAACGCATTATAATTAATATCAGATTTCAGTCCACTTCATCAATTCTAGAGCTTTTTGCGGGTAAAATACCCCTCATTAGATTGATGAATTTTGTATTTATGTTAGTTATTTTCTATACCTGATGATGAGTGGAACTTCTCCTCTCGAAACTATAGCTGTAATTTAATAACTCATATTGTGTGTGTATTGCAAAGTAAAATAAAACATATTTTGAATTATAATGTTTCACCACGAAGTATCTGCCAAATCTTTCAACTATTTTTTATTTTAATGTGTGTTAAATATTCTAATGTATAACAAATATTTTATCCCGTCAAATTATATTCTTAATAAAAATGGATGTGCATCAAAACAGTACGAGACATATTTAAATTTAATGCTTTGTTTACTCTGCAAACAACACGGAATTGAGCAAATCTACTATGATTTGTTGATTCCTACAGGACTATCTTCTCTACAGTAATGCTAATAAGCGATTGTAAGACCCTTCAGTTGATAGATCGAATCTGTTGTTCAAACGAAAAAATACGAAATCTGAACATTTTAAACCAGCCACAAAGCCAAATACCTACTTATTCATCATTACATAATCCTCCTTATTGTAATATATATCTTAAAGTCCATTAGCGATTAAAATCTCATTAAAGTGCCACTTACGGGAATTACCAAACATTCAGAACTAGCGGTACATAATGGAGTTCTGGTACTAACACTAATGTATGGAAGTGAAGCCTGGAGCTGGCAGAAGAGGAACGAAAGTAAATTGAATGCAGTGGAGATGAGATCCCTAGACGTATGTGTGTAAAGAATGAAGATATTAGGAGTGAATGTAACGCTGATCGTAGCATAATACATAGAATAAAAATAGGGACGCTCAGGTGGTTTGGGCATGTTGAGCGAATGAATGAGGAGAGAATGTTAAGAAAGATATATAATGCAAGTATTGACGGCGCCAGAAAGAGAGAGCGACCACAGAAGACGTGGCATGACAAGATTAACTAGATACTGGAAGATGGTCCTGTTAGAAGCCTCAACAACCGTCGAGCTTGCATGCGAAGATGTATGAATGTAGATGAAGCGAAAGTTGTATGTCAGGACAGAAAAGTATGGCGCTCTATCCTCACTGCCTACCCCCACGGGGAAAAGGCGTGATGGTAAGTTAGTTAGTTAGTCAGAATTTTTATGGTTGTAGTCACCATCGGACTCAATAAAAATACCCTAGTTGTCTTCTTCACCTGTTTCTGCGGAAACATATCGCGCAGTCTCGTATTTTGGCATGAAATTAGACGCAGTTACTCTTTGTTATTCATGGACCTTTACTAGGACTTAGTGATCTCAAGGAGTGATTTTGATTTTTTCAATGATTTCTGTAATCTTCGTGGTGAACTTTGTGTCTAATGCTGTCCAAAATTCAAGAAGACTATAATTAAATTATAGGATTGACCATTTGTCGTTCAAACAATAGTTGCACGTTTTCCCTTAAATGCAAACATCCGATGTTTGCATATAAGCAAAGTTTTTTCTCTCAAAGCAGTTTTCTTATTTTTCAACGAGCATTTTATTCAGTATATAAGAGCACAAATAAAACCTCAATTATTCCGATGCGGTGAGAGAAACTGTATCTCAGAAAGCTGAATTTACATACTGTAATTGAATTCTTATTCATTTAAAAGCCTTTAAATGAGTTAAATTTTTTCAATTATATCAAAATTATCTAAAAAGGGCAAATCTCATGTTAAAATTTATGAAAAATTTTGAACATTGTGCTTCGACACGTTTAAATTTTATTTTCGCGAAAATGTATATGATATATTCAGACGATGAAATATTTAAAACGGAACGTAGGTACTCGCTTTCAATTAACTGTATTTTATCTGGATTCTAGAAAATCGTTATAGCACGTTTACCGAAATACGCTTACAGGAAAATTTCGTGACACAATCAAATCAGTGGCTCTCAATATATTAATTATCGGAGATTAAATTTAAATTATTAATTTATTAATTGTTAATTGGAGGACGAACAATATAATTACGTCTTGAATCTGTAAGTGATTCACACAATTTTATCATAAAATAAACACTGGGCTATACGCGTGTTGGTTGTTTTGGTTGGATTGGTTAAATATGTTGGTATTATATATTTTTGTCGCAACCTTTCACTTAAGCATCTTAAATATTGTGGTGTATTCAGGCAAGTTACCTCTACAGAAACTGTAGAGGTGGTGCTGATATAAAGGGAGTGAGCACTAGCTTTCTCTCTTTAATTAATTGGAGCATACATACGGTGAATCGGTTGATCTGTTTCCCATAGGTACCATTAACTTTCACATGCATCGTGTACTTTCCCTTATATAATCGTTTAAAATCTGACCTATTTTCGTGATGGTTAGGTTTGGTTAGTTTTTGAAAAGAAAGGCTTAATCTGGAGCAATCTATTGACCACCTTCCTTCCGGAGTTGCCAAATAAAAAGATAAAAAGGAATGTAAAAGACAGATTGAGTTGTTATTGGTCAACTAACATCGAAGCGGCGCTCCAACTTCCCTGAAAAGAGTCTTTGGGTTTCCAATTCTCGTAGGATTAGGAGATGAACTTGATGAATTTTGAATGCAAGTAATATTTTATGAGAATCAGACGACATCGAAACCATCAAAATTATTAATAAAGAAATATACATACTATTTACATAAAGTGGGCACAACAGATTTTTTACCTAAATTTCCACCAAAATGGATACTAAAATACACAACGAAACACTGAGTGGATTAGAACACACCTAGAACCTACCGTATATAGACACCTGAAATGCACTATACACATAGACAATTGAAAGAATGAGCAAATCGACAAGCCTGTTGGTGCACGAATATACACCAAAAAACATTAAAATTATGATCTAAGAAGCTTATTCAAAGAGTCAAATCGGATAAGTACCTTTCTTGGAAAACGTTTGTAAGTAGATTTAAAAGACAGCAAAATAATATACTAAAATACTATTTACAACGACAAACAATAACAAACAACACAATAACTCAATAGCAATAAATTATCAAATATCGAAGCACTTAAATGCATACACATACATACATATATACATACATACACACATAAGCTATAAAAACAAAAAAATGACATCAAATGTGAAAATGTCAAATGAAACCCACCAAAATTTATACTACCTAGAATATCTCAAAACTGTCACATCATTCATGCTAAAAGAAAAAAGCGCAATCGCGACTCCTCTATTTGAAACTATACAACGACAAGAAGTGACAAATATACTAAAAAGTACACGGAAATAATTTAAAAAAAAACTAATTTTAACTGTTTTTCCATATTTTTTATACAAATATATTTTATTATCGAAAACTTTATACACGTAAATAATAAGGAATATTCATAGACCCCTCCCCTCGGGTCTCCAATCTTTTTCAAAATAAAAATAGAATTCAAAAAAAAAATTTGAATTCTTTTCTAGTATCACGTCCGGGAGTTTGAATCCTCTGCAAGGTCCACTTGCCACGATCACCTTCTTTCGTGATGTCGCTAGAACAAAAATAATGTGCCGGCATTAGTTAAGGGCGCGTGCCCGATGGGGGTGGCCATTGACGTCGCCAGATTTATGTGTCCCCTTCTTCGATCCGTGGATTGTGTTGGGAATATTATCCGAGGATTGTGTCCGGGCCAATACATTACCGTGACTTGGGCGTGACCCTCCATTTTTCACTACTTTTTATTGGCGGGATAATGCTTTTTTGTTTAGCCCGGGCCCATTGACGACGTTTGGCGCGTTTTTTTGCTGCGGCCAAATTCTGACCGCACGGCGAGTGTGCGTAAGTAATGACTCGGGAAGAAGTGAGTACCTACCCGCACTATTGTTTGAAAGCGAATTTCTGTATGCAAAACATTTTATATTTTCGCACAACTATTTTATTTATTTTATTTTAATTTATTATTTACCTTCATGATTTCACTCAAACATATTGCATTCCATCTAGTCATTTAAAAGTTTTTTTTTTAAATAGAGATGCGAACACGGAATACGTGTCACATCAATATTATTACTATTTTCAAACTGAGCAAGTTAGTCCTATTTTCAACGCTTGTGCTATGAAAATAGGACTAACTTGCTAGTCTGAAGTGAGGTTCGAACCCGCGACCTTTGGATTACGAGGCGAGTTTCCTAACCACAAGACCAACAAGTTACTCTTTTACTTTGTCAATAAAATTTTTGCACTCATGTTTAAACTTCTTTATATTCACCGTGTTTTGGATTTCCTCTGGCAGGCTATCGAAGATTTTTATATATACCTACATTATACAATTTTGTGAGGTGTTTTTCTTTTTCTTCGGAAGTCTTGTATTGTCGCTCCCTCTTTTATTGTAAGAATGAAAATCCCAATCCTGTCTTCAAAGCATTTGGATACTTACACACTTATTTTCACTAAGCACACACATTCGAGAATACTAATACTGCTACTCCCGTAATACAACCAGACGGAGAAACGATCACTCATACATATCCATGAAGAATGTGCAGCACATTTAACATATAGAATTAGTGTAGGATAGATGAAGTACAGATCCATGACGTGATCCAAAAAGGCCATTAAAATGAAAAGGGGACGTACACGAAACAATTGTTAGACCCGCCCTCCTCTATGGCTCCGAATGCTAGACCGTGCATCTACAATAGGCAGCTAGAAATAACGGAAATGCGTGTGCTGAGATGGTCATGTGGAGTATCTCTAAGAGATGAATAAAAATTCACGCTCAGATATCAATAGCAAGACGAAGGAACAGTGGAGATGGTATGACCACGTAGGATACAAAGCACCCGATCACATCGTTAACCAGGCGGTTCAAAGGAAGATCAAAAAATTCGTGTGTGGTGCAAAGGTATAGCGAAAAACAGAAGCATAGATTGGGGGACGTTATCCATGTCAGAAAAACCTACAACCTAAGGACGAGCAGAGCTGACCCCAAGAAAAAAAAAACACATAACGTATTCTCACTTTCTTTCTCTCTCGTCTCTTTCTAAGGTCCTCTAATATTTATCTTATCATGATAGATATTTTTCCTTTTTTTACTCCCTTTATATTAACTCGTGGCGTCTGCTTGCTTGCTTGCCGGCTTGCCATCGAAAAAACTTTGGATCGATTTTTGACCCTTTTCCCGTGATCCAATCGAGCTGAAACTTTTCAAACAGATTCGTGGCGACGGTCAAGAAGATCTATCAAATTTTCGTGAAAAAAAAAATTATTGTATAATTTTTAATAGTTGTTTTCATACAATTCAGTAAGTGGTATGGAGATTCCGACGCATATGGTAGACATGAAACCCGAAAATGAGAAAGGGAGTATTGTAAAAACTTAGTTTTTATGGGTTACTTTTTTAAATCTTGAGTCTAAAGTACACAGGCTTATTTCTGCCACGATCAGGCCACGTTCAAATATCTCATAATTAGCCGCAGTATACAATTATCAAATATACTTCACCCACATCATACAGTTACTGATATAACCAATATTTATTATGTTCATGTATATACGTGTATATTCAATATATTGTATTGTATAAATTTGGGTTTATAATCCTTTTTTTATAATGATTATCACCTGCCACAAGTTTTAAATTTGAAGTAAGCTAATAACAAAGCAATAGGTATGCTTAACTAGACTGAAAGAAATTATAAAATAAAAGTGTATTCCCTTTATTTATAAATTTATTTACAATTTTTCAAAATCGTATCAGTTCTGAACAGAATACTGTATTTCATTTCCATGGCAAAAATTATTTTTTTTATCTAAAATATCTCAAAATACCTCATCTTAGATGAAAAAAATTACGACTTGTCATACTAATGTTTGTTTTTTTTTAAATGCGTGCCAAAAGAAAAACAAATTGGTTAACTTTACTTCTTCACACGAAAGAAATTTTCTGCTTTCCACAAAATTATTTTTGCTTTTATATTGCATTTATTAGTTTATTTAATTACATCCCTTTAAAAGTAAGTATCTAAACAAAAGTGAGCACTTTCGACAACTCCACATTCAAAATCAATCAAGAAAATTGTTTTATTTTTTATCACAGTGGTATCAAAATACTTGAAGAACGTTGGCAAGAAGTTGTAATTGATAAAGGAGAATAGACTATTGAATGATTTGTTGTGTCCTCTAGTCCTTTTTATTTGGAAAGTACATAACTTATGGCAACACCCAATATAATTGGACACCCGATATAAGAAAACTGTTCACATAAAAATTATTTTTGATTCCGACCTCACGAGTAAGAAAAATAAATTGTTGTGTGATTCAAGTAAAAGAGTCAACCCTTGAAACATATCCCAGTAAACATTTCAGGGATTAAAAATTAATGCTTATCTTGGTTAAGAGGATTAAGAAAGGGTCCCTAGGAGCTTTGATCATGTGTAACGAATTAATGAGAAGAAGATGGTTACACAGATAGCACCATAAATAAGGAAAGTCAAACAATGACCTGGTGTAACTTAGAATACCAAATATAGGAAATCGCCCTTTTTAATGCCTAAATAATCGAAGAGCATACTTACATAAAATAGATGAGATTATTTAATTATATAACAAAATTAAGTAAGAAAGTAACAGATAGAAAAAAAGTAACCCATAAAAACCAAGTTTTTACAATACTCGCTTAATCATTTTCGGGGTTGGTTGTCTACCATGTGCGTCGAAATCTCCGTACAACTTGTATGAAAAAACCATTAAAATTTTGAAAAATCCAAGATTATACTATTTTTTTTTTAACGAAAATTTGATAGATCTTCTTGATCGCCGCCACGAATCTACTTGCAAAGTTTCAGCTCAATTGGATCACGGGAAAAGGCTTAAAAATCGATCCAAAGTTTTTTCGTCAAGCAAGCAAGCAGACGCTACAATTCAATTTTGATAGATTTAAAAAAGAACTGATAATTATATAAAAATGTGAATATACATCATAAATAGTTGTTTTATTGATTATTATAAATTATTTTACCTTAATCATTTTTAAAAAAAAATTCTTAGAATCTGTAAGTTTCAATTCTTTTCATAGACCTCCTAGGCCTTTTATATTACAAAAATATATTTTTTAAATAAAAGTAAAATAAAATAAACACAAATATAAAATTACACTTAACAATTACAATATTCTTAATGTAATTGATCAAGTGAAGTGATAAAGTGAGATGTGTCCGACACTAACGCTACCAAAATAACAATGTCCGACACTAGCATTACCCTATTCTAGATGACACTATTATCACAGCTAAACTCGCAGTCGATGAGGCTAACGAAATTAACGCTACAATATAGCGCTGTTTTACGCGTTTACATAAACCTTCAATATTTTTGTCTATTTTGGTATTTCTATTTGTTTTATTTTTTAAAAACTGAGGCAAATAAAGTGGAATTTCAGTAATTAAAGATAATCGAATCTTTTTAGATTAATTCGGATTAACAAAAACGGTTAGTTAATTTATATTATAATGTATGTTAATGATAAAAGATTGATTTGCAATTTTTTTCGTTGACTAATTTATGTATAACTTTTTAATGTCAAATTGAAATACAAAAATAAATTCGTTCATTTTTATATTTCATTCATTTTACAGCTAGTTTAACTATAACAAATGTTATATGTTAATCGCTTAATTCTCATTTTTTTACACCACACTTTAACGTCAGTCGTCTTAGTAATCTGTATGCTAAAATATGGTGTACTTTTTTTCGTAATATTAGCTTTGTTATTGAATTTTATTTTATTTATTTCAAACGCCCTATAGAGTTTTAACGTATGTATGTATATAGTACAAGTATTTCATTTATGTCTAACATTATATTATACGTTTTAAATAAGAGGTATCTAGAAAAAAAAATAATTATAAAAATAGGTAATAAAAATGATTAAAAAAAAAAAACAATAGTTAGTAGAATTGAAGATAAAGATATATGAATGTGGCTCTATCCTCCTTGCCCACATTCATGATAAGTTAGTTGGCCAGTTCAAAATGACCTGGGTCTGAATTTCCCATATATTGACTGATCCGAAATCTGTGATGGTCCAATTTCGTGCGCTCGCTCTAGTACTAGTTCAAGTTACGTTTTATGAAAGCGGTACACATTATGGAATGGCACACTCCAAGCGCTAGTTTGTATGTTGGGGCCGTCTAGTGGAACTAACAAGCACCTCGCAACAAAACCGGAGTGCTCACAACTTTACTCGAATTTTCCACTTTGCATGACTCGCTTTATAAAGTTGCATCTTGTTCCCGGCACACGCGGCCGTACGCTGCGCACACTGATCGTGGAAATGAAAACTTACCAACAAACTTGTACCGACGTCATGTGTTGTGAAACAAGCAAAATACGCGGGCCGAAAAAAAAATTTCGACTACCGAAGTTTAGAAATTAGATTGTTATTTTGTCTATTGGTATTATGGCGAAATCTCTGTTTTGGAGCCAGCTTACATATATATTACAAACTGGTTCAGTCATATTGACCGGCACATTATAGTTGAGGTGTTAGAAAACTATTATCTGAGAAATAATGGATGTTTACCGATTGATAACTTCTTGAAAACAGGTTGTATGTTTGAAAAGTATTTTGTCAAACGCATATCAATTTTTAAGTCTCCACTCTGGCTATAAAGTCAATTTAAATACGTTTATATGAATTTCATCAATTGCATAGTAGCGGTTTTGTTTTTATATCCCTGAACTTACCATATGTCTGTGTTTTAAGAATTGTTTGTGGCATGCAAGGACAATTGCATTCTCTTTCCTTTTATAGTGCGAAGCTTTTACAAACTATTGTACTGCATAATGTATTATTATATTTAACAAATTGTTTTATGTAAGGCTACTGATATTGTTTTCATCACCATCAATATGTCTGCTTTGTACTTAATTGTAATTTTAATCGACTAAGTATATTTTGCATTGTACGGACAGTGAATGGCCCTTTGTTGGCAGCCGTACCGTGCTGTATTGCTGCTTCGCTCTACTGTGACATAGCATGGTTGCCACGTAGCATTAAAAATTCTAACCTAGCACCGATATGGGAGCCTTCACTCCTAAAAGGGTCCTGGGTAAGCGGTGGATTGCAAATCATTATTATTTTTAGTCAATTTACATATTTATGTCAATTTACAATTTACATAGTGCATTAAGTTGTATATTTAGTCTGTAAACTAGCGAATACGGAATTTTTGTTGATGGCACTACCTAGAATAACAAAACAAAAAAATTTTACTGTAGAAAATTCTGAAACGGGCATTAAAAACTCCAAACTATGAACCAAATGTTGAAGTTTAGCTATAAAAGTTGAATCTCAAAGGAATTGCTAATGTTCAAAAATTGTAATATTTATAATGTCTTATTTTAGTACTTTTTTTAAGTTAATATACTATTACAGTCATTTAATATATTTTATAATTTTATCAAATAAAGATCAATAGCTAATTGTACTTATAGAAAAATTTTACCATATTATATTTTCATGGTTTCGTGGCGGTAGGAGACGAAATAAAAAACTTATAAATTTATTATAGTTTTATTGATAAAAAAAAGTCACGGAGCACCTATTGCAAAACTGTCATTTCTACTAAACTCGTCACTCGATAACTTTCTACTTTTCTATAGAATACGATATTATTTTCTATATTACAACGCCGTTTCTTATTGAACTTACTTTAAATATTCCGCACGTAGGTTGGTACTTCAATAGTTGGTCGCCAAAACGCGCACTGTATCACCCGCTCGCTTATCTGTGGCTTTTTGCTAAATGTCACACTAATTTTTTATATGTTTATAATTTTCTTTGTTTATATTTCTAATTTATTCCAAAACTTTTGAATTTTCGGAAATCCTCAGTTATGTGCGTGTATCTTTTGTTTTTAGCATCTCATTTATTATTATTTTAAATTTTATTTTTATCAAATGTGTCTTCTTAATAACGTTGACAGGTCGCGAGGAGAACAACCTATTATATATAAAGAACAACTTATTTTTTATTATTTTAAAATTATAATATAATTTTGTTATATTTAAGGATAACTATTTGGATATGTTGTGATGAAAATAATTAATCGTTTTTATATTTTATTCTTTATTGTGTACCGTGTGTACGTATTCCATTTTTATGTGTATTTTGTATTACTTCCCTATTTAATTCTATACTAGGTTTTGATTATTATTATTGTATACCAAGGGTAGAAAGACAAAAGGGTGTTAGGGATCATTTCAAACTTTACCGGAGAGCAAAAGAAAGTTCTGTCAATATGATTTTGTCAAAGTTTATTTTATTACTAAACGATTTCCATATTTGTTTAGCCAAAACACATATGGAATCGTTTAATAATAAGAGAAATATTGAAAAAATCGGATTGACAAAACATTATTTTGATCCCTGTAAAGTTCTAAATAATCACTAATGGCCTTTTTAGCTTTCTACCTTCGATATTTTTTCATGTCTGTACTCGTGTGATACTTGGTTCTATTTTATCACATTATATTCTAAGAAACCTGTAAGTCAACCCATGTTTTGCAACTCAAGTACAATTAACAATATTAACAAATAAATATTGGAACATGATGTGACGTTTGCCTCGTTGAGGGTGTATTTGGGGTGAAGCTTTTTTTTTTTATAGAAGTTTAAATGGGAAGTTTAAAAGAGAAGGCTTTAAGAAAAGTTTCAAAAGCGATTTTACTTTAAGTTTATTTATTAAAAGTCTAATATATTATTTGAGATCTGATTTTGCAAGCTCAAGGCTAAGTTTAAAATTTATTTACGTGATTGAATTAAGTTTACGTTTAGTCTAACATATAATTTGGCCAGTAATCGTCTAGTGATAGTAATATAGGACTCCTCGATGTGACGCGGTTACCCAGTACTTTTGGTAGCGTAGCAGAAGAAATGCCACTGTATTCATACGAGGTGAAACTAACCTAACATTATTAACGCGCAACATGAGCCGGACTCAAAACGACGATCGATTGAACAGACTAACAAAATCGCCTTTCATGGTGGCGCATCCGTCATTTCCTCGCATCCGGTAGCGGCGTCGCGAACATAAACATGTCTACGTAGATTTTTCGCCTAGAACGATGCCGCCTGGTTACCGAGGTCTCATATTAGCACCTGTGGACGGATTGCACGGCTGAATGCGGGGTCACGATTACGATGGAATATTCAGATAGATAAATACCACTTGCGAAATACAGCCTAGGGCGCTCTGAGTATAACTTGGTATCCGCATAATACAACCGACGGTACATAATAGGAACTTAGCGCTAATATTGCGCAACAACACGCAATATCTATTTTTTTTACGTATTTTTTTGAATGCAATAGTATACTGGATCTGCCGGTCATCCAGATTAGATAAATCACGGTCGATTAATACACGGTTATACTTATTAAACACACACACAATACTCAAAATGCAAATTAACGGCTGGGTTCTCCAGAATACATACATACAATGCTTACAACTGGCGCGATCGGTGGTCTTCGGCCCGATTTATCTGTTCATGGTATATAGTGGAAAGAGTAAATATATATTCATAACAACTAGGCGCAACAGAGGCTCAGGGCAAGCTTTGTCTGACATTATCACAGCCCGAGATTCTAAGGGAATGGAAGATACAGTTTTGTAAGTGAAATTTAAGAAGTGTCTAACCACTTCTGTTCAAATGTGGATTCTAGATGCCCCCCCCCCCCCCTGTAGGGGGGAGGGGGATGCGGCCCCAGAGCATCGCCGCATCCGGTGGTTAACTCCTGTTTAGACATAACCTCCCACACTAAGCTGCAGACCAAGATCAAGCCGAGACTCTATTGCTCCTGCTGGAATCCTCCGAAGTCCTCGCTTCCCGGCGACAAACATATCAGGAAGAAATCCCGCGTCTGATATTAAGGTTTGTATATTGTCCCGCGGGGCAGTCAAATTGACTGGTGTATAATGATGAGGATCCCACGTTGCGGCTACATGAGCCGGATTATTATGATGTTTACTGCTGATTAAAGGGCTGAATGAACTAACTGGGTGACTGGAAAAGACTCTTCCTTGAGCGCGTCAGTCAGAGCCATGTTAGCATCGCCAATTATAGTTGATGTGATTGATCCCACGGTGTAGTCTTATTGACTAGAGATATTAAAATGATGGTATTACAGCATGATTATTACAATTGATTGAACTTCCTGATATGTTGCTCGCTGGCCGGTAAGGGAGAACCTCGAGAGGCTTCTGTATACAGCAAGATAAAAAAGGTGGTGAATGATGAGTATGATGGTGTTAGTAATGTCCTCGCGCAGTGTATAGATTATTAAATTGCTTCCTGCTTCTCATAGTTGCTCGTCCATGTGGAACGCCCTGTCTCGTACGTTGATGAGGTCTCAAACGAAGGTTTTGATTGAGGTACGGCTACCTGAGTCTTATAGCTGACATTCATGAACATTCATATCCGGAATTCGAGCTCGTCGGGCCAAGGGGAGTGAAAGAACGTAGGGGTTTCTTCCCTCCGATGTGTTTGAGGCACGACTCTCCGGACCGATTCGAAATGCTTCACCTTTGCTTGACTGAACACATTTTAACTGTGTGGAGGCTTTGCGCAATTCTACTTAGTCCCACCCAGAGTGTCCCCGCAGTCCCGTTCACTCCCGCAGTTACATACAACTATCTGTATCGCGAGTGTATCTCTTTCTTCAATCCCCTTCATTATTCCATTTATACAACAATCACGTGACTAACCTCGAGAGTCTAGCACCGGTAATAAGATCTCATTATGCTACGTTGGAAGTTAATATTGCACAACCGGACGAAATGCCTATTTCCCGCGATCCTATTCAATTTGTAAAACGCAATAATATGTATTTATATATGTTAGTAAAACGTTTGAAATGCAGAATGCACGTACAATGACCTCGCTTCGTCAAAATAAAATAACATAAAGCCTGCTTTACACGTCCGCGTGCAGAAATAATAAAGGCTAGCCCGCACCTACTTATCCGGCAAATATTTAATTATGGAGTATTTATGAATTGTGGTACTTCTCCTTATCATGAGCTTTTAGCAGATAGATATTTTCGTATAATTTTTCAGCAATGTCTATTTGAATAGGTCAATATCGTTACAATGAGACTGCTTGTTTTTGTAAAATATAATAAAGAGATTTCTAATATACAATGTGTTTTAGACCTAGTGCATAGTAGTTCAGAGAAAATTTTAAGAAAATTTGTCGAAAATGAGAAAAATTTTGGTGCAAAAAAATTTATAATATTCGACATAATTTCTTGTCCAACTGAAGATATGTCCAAAATATTGAAAATAATGCACACTTTAATATTATCTATAGGTATCAATAAATATTAGTATTTTTGAATTATTGTGAACCTGAGATATCTTGTACATAAACGGATATGTTTTTTAGATATAATCAATCATATATATGCTTATATATTTTTTTTTATTTTAAAATTGGTATCTTTTTAGCATTACTTAAAGGAATTCAATATTGAGTCCCCAGTGCATCCAATTAATCTAACATTGCAGTCATTATAATGATCAAAAAAAATTATTTACAGATAATAAGATATTTGAAATAGAAGGGCGAACTTCAACGTCAATTCAATTTGAAACATTCCATAGTTGTGGAATGAAGTAATATATTTTTAATTTCGAGCCTGTGTGAATTTTTCCCGTTTTTATTAAGTGGTCGGGAATCCGAACCCGCTAGCTGCCATATAACTTGCCCTTTTTTGATTTCCATTTTTGTGGTCAAACTCTTTTGCCAGCATATAACAAAATATAACATAAATCAAACTTTTTCATGAATTTCAAAATTATTACACTTGAGAGTCTATTAGACTGCGTTTCCCTCTTGTTTTTTATTCCTATCAGGTCTTTTCCAGGCTCATTTTAGTCAAACACTAGGTCAAACTCTAGTCTCAGAGAGTCTCAGAATCTCAAACAATTTAAATGAATCTCAGTACCATAAATAAATATTGTGATCTTGATACATATTATTTTGTCCAGGGCCTCCACTGTAGGATTCCGGGTGCCCATCTAGTATCCTCCTGTCGAGCCATATGTCCAGCCCACTGCCTTTTAGTTTTGCAATACGGTCCATAATATCGGCAACTGTTGTTTGGCGTCTTATTTCTTCATTTCTGATTCTATCTCGAGGGCTTACGCCGAGCATCTGCCTTTAATTTTAATTTTAATTTTTGTATGCTTTTTTCTGTTAGCGTTGCTGTTTCTAGTCCATATGTCAACATCGGTAGGATACATGTATCGAACATTTTTTTTTTCAGGCATATTGGGATTTCTTTATTTTCAAACAAGTGTTTCAATTTACCAAATGCTGCCAAGCCCAGACCTATTCTTTTTAGGCCCTGGACAAAAAATAGAAGCGTCGGAAGACCTCCCAAAAGGTGGTCTGATGACATAGTCCAGCAAGCAGGAAGAACCTGGATGCGAAGGGGAAGAAATGGAAGAGGCCTACAACCAGCAGTGGAGGGAAAAAGGCTAAGGAAGAAGAAGAAGAAGATACATATTGAGAGATAGATATAACTAGCTAAAAACTGACCCTAAAAATACGGCACTCGACTTGACAAGGCCCAACACGTGCTCGCCAACGTTATCTAGAACATAGATACATTAAGCACAATTTAATACGTTTACTTTAATAACACATTTTTATTTCCTTTTAGCTTGCAGCTGTGTTAATCCAGCTTCACCCGACTGACGAAAGGAAAATAAATCTGTATGCGAAAAGAACAACCTATTAAGGCAATGCAACCTAGCAGAATGAGCAAATTTCACCATTTTTTCTCATATCTTCTCTTTCGTTTTTTATCACATTTTTGTAGGAACACATCTAATTTAAAAAATTTATTCATCAGGTTACATATATTTTAAATACGAATATCTTATTAAAATGTCATAAACTAAATTAAATAATTGATTAATAAATTACCAAACCTTCGATGTTTTAAAAATGAAGAAAATTGCTCCACTTTATGGGCCTTTTATGACTGAACGGCGTGTGAGATGTCTTTTTTATTCAATAATATTACAAAGTTAACGATTATCTTAAATTTGTTACAATTATATAAAAATCTGTTTACATGCAATTTATGTTTATATATAATAAAATTTTAAGATATTTCCATACAAAAATGTAATAAAAAAAGCAAGAGAAGATATGAGAAAAAATTGTGAAATTTGCTCATTCTGATAGACGATCGCCTTAAGTCAACTAATGCAGATTTTTCATGAAAGCCAAATCAAAATTTTGGAGTTTCGTTTGTTAAGAAATATTTCTTACGGCCTTTTTTATTTTTATATAATCGTTTCACCAGTAGTTTTATTTTTTAGTAGTTTATTTTAAGAAAAAAAAAATTATTTTCCGACTCATCTAATTTTTCTTTACTAGATATGCATATAAAGAACCACTCTGAATACTTAACTTAAAACTCTATTCTATTGACTCATTCGGTTTTTCCTTTCGCCCACCGGAATAATTCATGGCATAGCAGTTTTATTCCTATACCCTTTACGTGTGCAGTGGGTTTCTATGAAAATGTAATACTTTGTCTAAAGATGTCACTTTTCTCTAAAATAATCTTAAATGAATCAACTCAGCCACTTTACATTATAAATGGTCTCTTGACATGCTTTGGCATTCAGTCGTGGCGTACGCGAATTAAGTTTCCTCAATATATAACCGCATTCATTCAAAAAGGTTACATACAAAAAGCTTTACAAGTGAATTGGTTTATTCATTTGTGAAAATTTATATAACCAGAAGACTGTTCCCTATGTCATGTTACATCTCAATCAAAACAATGCAATGCCACTGGTCCATTATTATTTCGGGAGAGTATCATTTATTTGTTACTAAATATAAATAATCTTGCACTATCTTTGCCTTATCGGGTTAATCTAAACATTCATATACATCATTTGAGGGGTATGAAGGCAAAGGCAATTATATCCTACTTTGTTGTTTCTGAAATAAATACAAAAAACCCTCAAAAAAATTGGAATCTATAAAACATAGGTAGATCTTGTTGAAATAAGTTTTAAAAAATAATTGCCATCTCAGTTTTCCTTTTATATGCGTGTATAAATAAATATTTAACTTTAACTCCTGTGTATCGGTGATGCAACGTAGGTCTACATGTCATAGAAAATATGAAATATCTACCTTATTTACGAAAAATAAAACGTCACATTTTTTTAATCATCGAATAGACATTTTCACACCAAAATGACTAAATTAAACTGTTACGAATGTACGGATTTTTTAATTAAAAAATATTTATTCGTTATTCTCGTATTTTCGGCCAGTGTGTAAAAGAATATTGCACGTCGCAGTTAAATCGAGCAAAAAAGAGCACGACAATACCACACATTTCATGTAGGACAGAGATGGCGATTGCTTGGGTTTCGGTGAAAGAGAAAACAATATCGAAAGAGCACAATGACGGACTGCAGTCGCCGCGTCGTTGAATTTAGTTGGTAATGATATGACGGCATGAGCGCACGCAAATTCGATACGCCATGATTTTTTGATAATTTACTTAAATAATGCAAATATGTATGTTTACCTTACTACTTACTTATTTACTACGTAAATACTAATCGCACTACATTCAAACACTAAATATATAATACACATAAATGTACATGTAAAATATACTTAAATGCAAAAATACCTATATGTTACTAGAGCGTGCCGATGACACTTGTTATTGGGTTAAAGGGCATAGTCTTCATTTATAATGTTTTATTTTTAAAGTATCATGTACCTATTATCCTGTTAGTGTCTCTAATAAATAAAAATAAATAAATAAAAAATTATATAAAGGGACATAGTAAAGATTACTGCTTTTACTATTTACATATTTGTATATTGCTGTTTTTGCTATGATTATATAAAACTTGGGTAGTAAGAAACTGACCATGAGATACCAAAAAAAGGACTTAAATCAAAAAAAATTGTAAATGTTTAAAAAAAAACGACGAGCTGGAGATTTTGTCAATTGTGGTTCCTGATTATATGGCAGATGTCAATTACATTTTTATTTTATTTTATTTAGTTTAGTACATTTTATGTATTATGGTATAACGGTAAATCTCTTTAAATCAACAATTATATTTAAATCGGCATTATATTACAGTTAGTAGACGCATCGTCTGCAGGCGTTTTCCTAAAATTGTTTCACACGAAGTAGCTCAAATCCATAATGCAATAAAATTAAAATCTACAAAGGTATAAAATCACACAAGAGGTTGTTTTGAATGTTGCGTCAGTACTTGAGCATTTTGTCAATTGCAATGAAATACTTTTTTTTTAATTTCGATTTCAATAAAATATGTCTGCATTGCTTTACGAGTGAAGAGTATTGTATGTTTTAATAAATCGAAGTATTGAAGAGAAGTATCCGATTATTATTTGAATATTGCATAGAAAATTCTACTTATCAAGGTGACCGATTTTACAAACCATCATTAAGTCAGTTATTATGCTTGATATTTATCATTTATTAGATAAAGATCAAGCATAATAATTTCGTTGTCTGTCTGTCTGTCTGTCCGTAACATCATGTGACGTCCATAATTTCGTTTGAATTCACGGCTAAAAAAAACAAATTAAATATCTGGAGACGGAGCTTGTTGAACCCTGGGTCAGAATAATGCCAGAAAGAAGGTAGCCCATATATCTGATATAAATTTGTATTTTTTTTATGTGTACGTATGTTTGACATAAAAAATATATAAAAATGCATGTCGGCGATCTCAATGCAAAATTTCAGCTCCGTTGGATGACGCGAAGTGTGTTAATTTTCACTTCCAAGATTTTTCCACGTTCACGGCGGTGAAATATAAAAACGAGAAAACGAATATTTTTAATTGAATACTCACAATCTTTTTCTCCACTCAATAACGCAATCATCATCAGTGTACATCTCTGACATTCGAAACAATAATTGCAGCATGAACGTCATCGGATTGCATCGCGTTTCAACGCTTCTCTTGCATCAGCGCGTGCATCAAACCTAGACCTATACCGAAACACGTTTCGGTTACGGAGCAGATGAAACTATTTGTGCACTCGCTCGGAATCGAGCGCGTGACGGAACGACCCCGATGCAAGCGTAACCCGTTATGCTGTCTAGGCCATCCTATCGTATGACTTCTACTTTATACTTTGATATAATTGTATTAATTCGAATACTAATGTGATAAGTAGGTAACACAAAAAAAGTTTAACATGCAAGTTTAAATTATTAATTTAAACAATTTTTTTAAACCCGTATCGGCAAATCAACACTAGAGTTTTACGCAAAATAGATATCTTACTAATGATCAAACTAGATCTTGACCTATTTCTTCTTTATGTATATTTTAAGTGGTTCAACTAACATGAGTTTCTTATTGAGGGATCGCAACTTCACAATATTATTTTTCATTAACGTAAAAAAATTTAAACTTGAACGAAGATTAGATTTATATACTTATTTTTGTTTCATATTAATTTAAGATGCAGCTCTAGAAAAATGTTTATTTATTGTTGCTTATTTTATTACGCATTTTTTTAAATGATACAGCATAAAAAAAGTACAGAATGAAAAATCTGAATATTTTCTCTCAAATGTACGCAAAAACCGCATAACACAAAATATACAAAGACGAACTAAACTAGTACTTTACGAGAGGGTAACAGATCACAGCGGAAAATATCCCCCTTCATGTATGTCATAGTCACACGGATACTGGAGTTTAAGCATTTATTCTCGCATAATTAAAACCTTTGGTGAACAAGACGTAGTTTTTAAAACAGACGCGTTTTTTTTTTGTTTTTGTTCCAAGCCGAGTCCCGTAAGTAAGAACGCCTTCTTATAGTAGAACGCGACCACAGCGCGACTTGTTTACTAAGATATTATACTTTTCAGGAGTTGAACCTTTGACATATATTTTCACCTTTTCTTAATTATTTCAAAGTTTACAAGCTCGAAGTAATTTCTTTAAACAAGGCAAACATATTGGTACGAGACGCGGTACCAAACTGTTGACAAAGAATTTTCGTTTGTCTAATTATTTTGGTAATTTTGGTGAACATTGGAATACAGGTCAACATTAATGTTCAACGACAAGTCTTGGTCAAACTTTAAAGATAAAGAGCGTTTCTGAATTAATAATTTATTAACAATAAAATATGTTTCATTTTATATAGTTTTATGACACAAAATCAGGTTATTAATTTTGTCGACATAAATATATTTAAAAAATAACAACATACAGCAAATAAAATTATTATAATGGTTTGAAAATGATGATTTTTCCATAGTGAAAACTATTTCCGTACTAAAAATTATTTGATTCGTAGTATCATAATTAGAATCGCCAAGAACATTATTTTTTGACCCAAAAATATTTTTTGCATTGACGCCAGTAATCTAATATCCACGACTGCATTATTTTATCCAATACTACAATTAATTTATTTTCTATTGATGTAATTCTTATTTTCCTACTAACAAGTATAATTTTTAATTAAACATGTACTCGTACTTGCACACCTCGGTACAAACCTTGGCGCACTGAGATTGGCATGGGTTGGCTGCAACAACAAATTTATTCATAATTATTATTATTATTCTTTATATATATTTCAACTTGTATTTGAGTTTATAAGATATATTGTAATTAATTAATATGAATGTATTTCTGTTAAATACAATTTATTTATATATATGTATTGATGCACCTACAGACAAATATCAATGTGATGTTTTGTGGGTCTGAGAAGTAAAAAAAAAAAATTAATAAATAAAAATAATAATAAAAAAAAAAGCTCGTTAGGGATATTTTTGACATAATTGTTGTTCAAAACATCATTTTTAAATACCCTCAGTCAATACATTTAGTAGTTTTCATCCATTAGTACTTGTGTTTTTTTATTTACCTATGACTAATATTATCGGATTTTTCATAATTTAAAATTTTTGAACAGACGCCGAATTCTTTTTTTTTAATTTTTCGAAAATTACATCATGAGACAATTTAAAATATGTTTCAAAATTGACCTTACATTAATAAAGCGTCATACTATTTTTTTAAATAAAAAATCACATTTTTCGTTAAAATAATAGAATACACAAGCAAAATATTTTTGTGTCAGGCAAAACTTGCGGAAACGGAAGACTGTTGCATTTCGTAAATGTTGTTCCCAGTTAAATTTTCTGACAGGAGACTCGTGATCGTAACGAACAGATGACATTATTTGCAAATGGAACTATTTTCACATTTCCTTGGGCTGAATAAGTTTCCAACCCGGCAATTCTAATAGGGGATTTTTCTTTTAAAACTCCATTCTATCAAAATATTAAGATTTTTTATTGCCTTTTTTATTTATTTTCAGCTTCTGTACTAATCTGGGTAAGGCACTCCGAAGTTATAAGTCTTGTAATATTTCCAATGTTCCTGGGTGTTTGATTTCAAGGCTTGATTTTCATGTTGATTTCAATGTTTGATCTCTATGATCGCAAAAATCGTCTTAACATCATATAGATTATGATATGGATTTAGTTCCCTACTTATTAAGGTACCACATATGTTGGATATAAAGCAAATGCAGCAAAATCCAAAACAATTTGGATGCAATTTGTAATGTACTGAATAAGAGATTTTTTAGGAAACATAGTTTAAAAAATGTATAGAAAACATGGATAGATACATAAAATCTAAAATTTAATACATTTTAAATTAGCAATCCTCAGTGACTGCATACGAATCATTTTTTATTGTTTTTGGATAATGTTGCCTTTGGTTTAAAAACATATGTTCATATTATGTCAGTAGTGATGTTGAAGAAGGAAATCCAAATATACAACCTTAGTTTACAAAAATTTGTGATTCAACTTTTTTTTTCATACGTAGTACAGTGCAAAATGTATTATCTATTATTTACAAACTTATTTTTGACAAAAAATAGTATTTGATATATCTTTTGCATTGAAAACTATTTTTATTTATTTCTCTATAAACTTTGATATACATATTCAGAAAACCCATTGATATACATATTCAGATGGACCTATGATTTACATCAGTTATTTTTTCCAATATTCAATTATCCCACAGACCGAATATTACCGATACAGGGTACTATCTTAAATCAATTAAATTGCACGGCATAAATTCTTCCTCACACATCTATGTAGCTACATACCCTTAAAATCGCGTGTAACTCAGTTTTATTCAATAATTTGAGATGTTAAATATGTATGCACGATAGTTACACAAATCTAGATGCCTCTTTAACATAATCGGTAAACCAAAAAACAATTTCAAAATTCGCAATTTTGAGGTTTATTTTTCCTTATTCAAGCTTTGCCAACAATCAGAAACGGTCACGTATCTTATGTAAATGTTAGGCAACGTAATCAGAAAAAAATATATTTCAAATTCACATCATGCTGGACCTTCCACCACCACGGTATAGAAAGAAGGACGATTACACACAGCAATAAATTACTTTTGGACTTGAGGATAAGCCAACTTTTGCGTTGACTTATGCCTCAATCTCAAAAATGTACAATTTTCATTAAAAATTGTACATAATTTCATAGTTAAGTTTATTTTTTGAGTCATCATTAGCCAAAGAAATCTGTTCTTTATTTTAGAGCGTTACAAAATAGGTAGATGGCACAGAATGTAAAATTGTACAGAGTTAAACTAAACCCTCTATTAAGGCCAGAGGACTGGGGCACAGTGTGAGTATGCCCCCATCGGATATATTTTAGACACACCAGATATCCAGTTAAAATATTTATTATTACATAATTAGCAAATAAAACGTATTTTACACAATATATCGAGTTTCTTCAAGTAACGTCATTTCGTAGTTAATCACAACTTATTTATTGTATTATAATTTTAATTTATTTTTAATAATATAAATATTGTAACATTATTATTTTAAAAAGTATTTAGTTAGACTTTTTCGTAATTGTTTCACAGTTCACAAGATCGTAGTAATTTTTCTAAACAATTCAAACGCAGTGGAACCAAAACGCAATTCAGCAAATATCCGTTAGTTAAATTTTATATAAATATGTTGGTGATCAGTAATAGGTGGCGAAAATGAAATCAGTACCCATGAAAATTTCTTTACCCGAAAATCGTTAGTTTGTATGTTATTTTTCCAAAAAATTGCATAATCATAATCAAAATATTTTGAAAAGTGTGTGGCAGGAAATGTAATCCTAAAGGTTTTATATTTATTTGCTTAGCGCAACCGACAGGATCGGAAACAGGGTAGGCAGGAATTGAATAGGGATCTGGCTTATCTGAGTATCCTCGAACTGGACACCAAAATAACACTCTCGATGACCCATAAATGAACGAGAGTTTCGGTCACTTCTTCGGCGGCTTTTTTTATTATTTTTGTTAGTTCGGCGTTAAAAGTTTGAAGTCTGGTTGTTGATGGCTGGTGGTCAAATTTGTATCTTTAGCGTCACTTTTCGTATTGCCGCGCCACCACTGCTCCAGCCGCTCACTGCTTTACCGACTCAACACAACGGCTTGAATCTTGTTCGGGTCGTGAGTCGCTTCGAGTACATTCTAGCTACTTTTAAATACAAGATAATGCCATAATGAACAATAACAGGATAATCAGGTGGAACAAAGGATATATTAGTCAAGTTGCGCCAAAAGTGAGTAAGACGTCAAAGACGCCAATGCAAACAATACTAAACACAGAGCGGTTGGCTACCACTGACGCCAGGCCTGACAGCAGTATTCGCTTTAAATTCCGAATTTCACAGCGTCATTTTAACCTTTTTTAAACTAACTTTAATAAACTGTATCAAAAGGATGTGCGCGGATGTGCGCGTTTAAATCAATATTACGGTCATTACTTGTTACCTATTCTTGGACATGGAAGTTAGACATCGTGATATACACTAGCAGTATAATATACTTGTAAAGCCGACTTTAGAAATGTTCTTACAATCATGTAAGTAGTAGGTATAATCCTCTTGATAGAGCTTAATCATCTCACATATCAAACACAAACACACACACACACACAAAAATCACTCCTCCACGCTGAGACTCTGATCTTAAAATAAAGTAATCTATCTAAAACTCTGCAGTCTCCTATTCCAGAAAGATTATAATATATATGAAGATAGATGTAGATAAAACTCTCGCTCAACGATTAGACTCCTGCTTAGGTCGGTGATTTGAGCCCCGTTAGTTAAGTCCTATTTCCATAGTAGGTACAACCTTTTAGCATAGTTTTCAAATATGAACAATATTGATGTGACTCCTATTCTGTGTTCGCATTTATTTTAAAAAATAAATAATAAATGTACCCACTCCAAATTAATAAAATATTTGAGAATGCGAACTAATTGTCTTTTTAAATGACTCATTAAATCTGAGTGGTGTATAATAAATAAATAAAATTAACTATGCCTTGTTAGCGTTTCCAGGGTACATGATGGGGTAAGTAAAAGAAACGTGATCAATTTTAGCACCACGCTGTATTTGGATGTTCTCGTACCAAAACCCTTATCTCGATAATTCCATATTCCGGCTATTCAATAAATTCGTACAAAGCGCGCAAACTCCATTTATGTTATTATTAGCTCTGGCCAGAGCCAGCAGCACTTGGAGAGTCGGAACGTTGTTTCGTATTATTATTACTTTAAACGATTACGTCAATACTTTTCTGAAATCATGAAATTTATTTAATTTAAACATTTAATTATATGTTTCCAAACGTATTTAATTAATTACTTTTCTTAACTTTTCACATGAGAAATTATTTATTTGAAAATAACTTGTTACTGAATCCCAAAACACATCAATCGAGCTACCAAGTACCGCGCTTTTGCACCATAAATATTTGAAATATTTTGTATCTGAATTATTTAAAATAAATCGTTCTTTCGATGAGACTATCTAAACAATGACCATTTTATTCGTTCCTTGACCAGACATCCATCCATTTCTGACCATGGTTCATTTCAATCTCTATATTCTCAAACTCTTGTCTCAGGAACGAAATCCTTCATTGCAACTTAATGAACCTTAATTGTATTTGTTTTAATTTCAATGTTTATTTAGTTTATATTAAAAACATATAACGATAAATAATAGTCACATAAAGTTTTTCAATACAATTTTTTAATTATAAAAATCTATAAAAATTCTGTATCTCGTATTTCGTAAACTGCCTTCAAACTTCAATTAAAAATTAAATTTAATTAGTAAATATTCTATGAGCAATTGGGCAGAGTGACACTTTGCACCTGGTTTTTAACGAACTGCCTCGATGTATGGGAGACACCTCCTTATAAATCTTTTCCAACCTTCTAAAGTTTCTATCACCTTCCGTGACTTTCGGAAAAAACTTCTAACTTGCCTTTTTATAATTTTATTCTCGGCAGAGAGGCGATTCAATTCATTCTTCCCTCGTCCAATGTATACTCACCTCACGAAAGTTGCTAGTCATTGATCAGAGGTGACATGCGTCGGATATCGTGCGTTGTTTTTCATCGACACGAATTGATTAATCAGTTGGCGTTCCGTGTGTTTATTTCTGCCCTTAATACAATCGCCGGCTTCAACCCCGTGGCGGGAGGGGCGCGGCTAATTGGGTGGCGAGGGGTGAGTCCGGTGTGAAAAATAGCTCGCTCATTGCATCATCAAGGAGAGTGGGCCAGAACCGGTGGAACTGTGACTTGTGGTTCTTGAAGTATGTTTCGCTCGCAAGTACAGCTCGTAAGAAAACCTCAACTTTACAACGCCGAGGTAACAAATAATTATTTTTTTAGATTCACAACAATT
The DNA here is from genome assembly GCA_016648135.1 of Agrypnia vestita. Lineage (NCBI taxonomy): Eukaryota > Metazoa > Arthropoda > Insecta > Trichoptera > Phryganeidae > Agrypnia > Agrypnia vestita. The sequence goes on along the minus strand of JADDOH010001021.1, from coordinate 39,081 downwards.
TAAATCGCGTTAACTTAAATTCATCTATTTGTCATCAAGAACCTAAAACTCAAGACGAAGGGAGATTTAAACACATATTTTGATACTTTTCAACCCAGTATTATTATTTTTTAGGAATCAACATTTATTGGTTCCATTTAATTTTATTGCAACATTTTTTAATCACATCAGTTTCATAGCATGTTTATAATTAAATTAGACATATAATAACAATACCCAATACTTAATCAGTTTTTAAAAAAATGACGAAGAAGTACACCCATTCATAACTATATTAAAAACCGTATTTCTTAGAAATATTATAGAAAGAGTGTCGTAGATGATTGTGGACTACGAGAGGTGCTGCTCTTGACCTTGGCTTCTCATACCTAGGATTGTGGGTTCAAAATTCAGTGAGGTCACAATAAATAAATGAATTTATAAATATTATCCTAATAATAATAGTTTTTTAATTGTAATTTCGGATATTTTATACGCACCGTATGTATAACCGAGAAGTGAATCTCGACGTTTCGTTGGAGACTTATCCAACGTCATGACGTTGCATAAGTATCCAACGAATCGTCGAGATTCGCTTCTCGGTAATACATACGGTGCGTATAAAATATCCGAACTTACAATTTAATATGTCTAATGACCGTAATAACAATCTTAATTCTTTGATAATAATTTTGTCTGCCTAACCGTAACTACCTGTAACGTCCATAACTTCTTATTTTAAAACATTTAAAAAATAATAATAATAAAGAAATATTTATCATTTAGAACCTTCATGTAAGCGTACGTCATTTTTGATGAGTTACAGCTAGTATATAAATATTAACTTACCATCATGCCGTTTCCCCGTGGGGGTTGGCACAGAGGATAGAGCGCCACACTCTTCTGTGCTGACATACAACTCTCGCCTCAACCACAGAGTATAAATATGATGATGAATGAATAGAGATGGATATACGGAATACACAACATATGATATTATTGTAATTTTCTAATTATCTTTTATGCTATGAAAATAGGACTAACTTGTTTGTCCTTCGAACTCCCGACCGAATAATCTCTCCGTGAGTGTCCGACAACTAACAAAACGGACAAGGTGATTGGTGTTTAACTTTATTAAAATTTAAATGTGATGTTACACTATTGATGGAAATACGTTCATATATATGTAGAAGTATTTTGCAATTAAAATGACTAAATAACATATTTTTGGAATAATTCTTTACCGAAATGACATATTCAAGGTAAATACTAGACTGTAAAAAAGCTAGTAAAGCGAACGGCCGACGAAAGAGTAGATTCGTTTTAAAAACATCCAAGTATCTCCAGGGATACTTCAATGTAAGAGCTCCCGTACTAGCTTTGAACTGAAACACTACAAATTGTGTTTACTGGTGCATAAAATTCTATCTTCTATTCGAATTCTCTTTTATTTCACTTATTTGGTGATTTACTATCAAACATGTATTTTTTTTATCAAATATTTATTACTATAAAATTCAAATACTTCTTATTTCAAAATAAATTAAGTTATATTACCTATTTATTTTGTTTCCTAAATAATAATATAGAGTTTCGACTATTTTAATTTGTTTTAAAAAATATTACATTTTCTTTCAACGCTGAAATAAAAATTGGTAAAGATTAATTACATAAACATAAAACATAAAAGGTGCCTCACTTATCATAACTTTTCAGAATTTTCTAACCATATTATAGAAAAAAAAACACAAATTCAACAATACAAAAATACACATCCTTCACAAACAGATATATGGTCTAAAACAAAATAATTTAGAAACACTTGAAATTCTGAAAAACCTAAACACAGCAAATAACATCATCAATAATCAAATACAACCCTTCACATCACCCCTTCTCACAATGTTCCCGCTCTCTCACCTCCTAGACAACCCACTTCAACTGAATCTACAACCCATTCATCAGACATCCATTCCCGCACACCTCAGTCTCAACTCACCTGAAGAAGGAAACGGAGATTTCCAAAACGTGTTGTATTTTACTCAAAAATAAAATAGTGAAAAAAACAAAGTTTTAGTATTTTATTCTTAATTATTAAATCTTGATTTATACTTATCGATTGAAATAAATTTCACTGTACTTTTTAATCCAAAAATATTATATTTTTTTATATATATCAAGTTTATTATAAGTGACACTATTATTATTCCTGTTTTATACCATAACAATCATTATATAATTCCTGGTTTGTTCAATATTTTTGTATGGTGTAGAATGTAAAAGCGTGGTGAATCCGAAAGCAAAGAAGTGAAAATGAGTTGCTGAAAGATAAGATGTAGTACTGGAAATGCAAGCTGCGCATACCATGCACGTTCAACCACTTGCCTGAGACGCAAAGGAAGAGGAAGATCCTTCACCCGTTGGAAATAGCAAGAGGCACTTCTATGGTAGCAGCTCACGAATCTGATGATGAGAAAAGTGAAGGTGTCTAGTAGAGAAAGCAGGACTTTGGGAGGGCACAAACATTAGATATGAGAGACAGACCTTATTTTCTGAGTATGTTAAAATTTTTACGAACATAATTATTGGATTTTGCCTCCAGAAGGATCATCATTAATTAAAATAAATTATATATACCTCAAAGAGATGAAGCAATTTGAATGGAAAATTATGTAAGTCTTGTTTGGGTGTTTACAGAGCTTACAACCTGTCATTGGCTGGCTCAAGTGAAAAAAAGACTTCAAACTATATAAATTGCTTCATCTCTGTGATATTTGTAAATTATCCTATATATCTAATCTATGTTATTATTTATATTATCTTATATGTCACAAAAATGTGTGTTTTAAAAAATATATATTTTATTATCAATCCTCGGAAATTTTCTACAGCCGATTTAATGACTAATTCAAATTAGATATTATCATTACGTTAATTAGATTAATTACATTACATTAGATAAATTATAAATACCCCAAAGAGATGAAGCCTTTTTTATGGATAATTATGTGGATCTTTTTTGGGCGTTTACAGGGCTTACAACCTGTCATTGCCTGGCTCAAGTGAAAAAAAGACTTCAAGTTATGTAAATTGCTTCATCTCTGTGATATATGTAAATTATCCTATACATCTAATCTATGTTATTATTTATATTATCTTATATGTCACAAAAATGTGTGTTTTAAAAAATATATATTTTATTATCAATCCTCGGAAATTTTCTACAGCCGATTTAATGACTAATTCTAATTAGATATTATCATACTGACACACCCAATATATATTTTAAAGTGTATTTGTAGAGGAGTAGGGACTGGACCTACCTATTCCAGGTCAACGTCTGTTTGTAGAAATGCGCTTAAGACTCCCGCGCGACACACGTTGGCATTTCCGTACCATTCTTCCAATAGGCGTTGTTGTTCCGATTGAGTGGCGGGGAGGGAGTGGTTCCGCCCTCTCATTTGTCAAGTGACCGGGATGAAACCCCCTGTACCCCCTCCCTCGCCCGAGCGCCATCCGGTGGAACAGGGCGATTCTGCGAAAATATCGAACTGTACAAAAACCCGGATTGAATCTGCTGAAAAAACTATTTATCAGAAATATTCATAAAGTATTGTATTGCTTTCTCGGAATCTAAATAAAAGGCTTCGTAAATAAATGTTTCAAATGTTACCACATTGATTATCTGCAAAATCGTAAATTTCCTGTCCGATGTGTGAGTGTGGGTCAGCGGAGGAGAATATATCAGGGGTAGTTTTCATACTCCCGGGTGGGAGTAGCTCGTTGGTGCAGTGGTTATGATTCTCGCCTAGTTCAATGGTCGGTGGTTCGATACCTTTTAAGGATACCAGAAAGTTACTCCTATTTTTAGAGCACAAGCGTTTAGCTTAATTTGAAAAAAATAATAATATTGTAGCGCCACGTATTCCACGTATGCATCTCTATTTAAAAAAAAACATCGTTACATAAACTCGCCGTACCTGATATTCGTAATATATTTTTTTTATGAATGATTATAACATTGAGCTTTGATCTAGTCTCTTCTCTTTTATTGATAAAACTTAATTATGTCTAACTAAACTCATATTTAACCAATAGACCACTTCAGAATAGGGAATGCATTACCGTTATTACCGTTTTTCGTTAAATTGATTTACCGGTAAATTTGACTTAATTCCATTACCGAATAACGAGCGGTCAACAAATTCTCGGTAATATTGTAAAATTATGTGTTCCTTTTTGTTTTATAATAAAATGTATAAACTACTACAGTATGTGACGAAATTTACAGAAAGCAGGATTTTTAAGTGCTTTGTTTTATGGTTATTTACCTATGTTCATAAATCCCTTATTTTTTTCCATCATTTTTTGTACTGAAATTCATTAGTCACGGGATATAAAACAAATCAATAAATATATATAAATTTTCTAACATGTGCTAATTAATATAAGTAAATAAAAATTATAAATTTTTATTATTTTCCCTACTAACGTAATTTTCTTTCCTTATTTTTTTATTTATTTTATTTATGATTCAATATCCTACACGTCATTGATTTTTGTGAATTTTTATAGTGTTTTCAGGTTTGTATTTTCGGGGGTATTATGCCGTGTTATTACGACCTTTCCGGCCCGTTTTGTCGTGTTTGTGCTAAGTTTGATTTGCATAATTTGCTTTAATAAATTGCCGATGACGAATTACTGTAAATCATGTTTCATCCCACTTTTAATAAATTCAATTCAAGTTCACTTTTATTTAACAATAAACACATAATTCTTAAAACAGCGTTACACAGAAGAAGGGTTTAAAGATATTGATGTATATTACAGAAAGGGTTGAAATTTGCGGCAAAACATTATTCGAATTCGTGGTCTGTACCTCCATTTAAACATCTAATCCTAAATACCTCAGAACACCAAAACAAGTTTAAAGGTATTTCCGATCCGTGGTGCAATCAAATTGCTGATGTAAGTAAAATTAATTTTCCTAAAGTCTAATTGTTTCCACTGCAAGAGATAGGGTATGATGTCATTTCCAACTTTTGCTGTCAAAAATACATGTTATTTGATTAGATACGTTTTATAAAATAAAGATGTCTTATTACCAATAGCATTTTTACTGGAATATTAATATAATATTCTAGAAATCTGCAAAGTTGTGAGATATTATCTGTATATAAAAATACATTTTTACAATGAAAATGCAATTTTAATTCAAAATAATAAATGTTGCACATTGTTACGTTACTACATGTTAAGTTAGGTAAGTTGGTAACGCATTCTCCCACAAAAATATTGTTTGTCCTTGTCATCTTATCAAACATACAATTTTGTAGTAGATAGAAAAAACACTTAGTGAAATAAATTTCAAAATATTCACTTGCCAAATATGGACACTAATTTACATTTTCTTTATTTATTTATATTGCTAAGCAACCCCAGTGATATCGTTGAACTGTTGAATCCGAAATATTTGTTTGGTTTCGAGGTTGAATTTCAGCAAGATTGAGTTGAAATCATGAAAAATGAAATTCCGCACATATAACATACTATTATTATATACCGTTTTCAAATGTATTACATAGTGTAATACCGATGTACTACATAGACTCTTTTTGTAGGGTCGCCTTTATTTATCTTTTTTACTCCCTTTCTTTTAACTCGTAGCGTCTGCTTGCTTGCTTGCTTGTCTGTCGAAAAAACTTTGGATCGATTTATAACCTTTTTCCCGTAATCCAATCGAGCTGAAACTTTGCAGACAGACTCATGACAACGATAAAAATGATCTTACAAATTTTCGTTCAAAAAATTAATAATTATAGTATAATTTTGGGTTTTTCGCTTTCATAGCGTCGCCCGACTCGAGCCCAATGCGTAGGTAAAGCGCCAAACCTGTCTCCACTAGTAAATAAGAAAGGGAGAACAATAAAAACTTGGGTTTTATTGGTTAGTTTTTTTCTTTATCATAGTGTGTTTAATCTTAACCACCTTTGTTTCGACATAGTATAGATAGAAAGGTAAAACCAGGTAGTGGAAAAGTCTAATTTTTAACATATTAGATATTACCTTATCATTTCAAATCATGTAGAGATAAGTCATGGTACTCTTTGCTTTTCCGATTTGTCTCTTCTCTTTATGTACGTACATTGTACAATTCGACACTGTGCGCTACCATGGTCAAACATATCACTACAGGTCAGACATACAAATAGTAAAGGAATTTAAATATTCATGATATCATTGTTAAATTACTGATAGACTGCTGAATAAAACCAAAATATATTATAAGTTGTTAAAACACTCAAAAATATGGTAAAGATATTGTATATAAGAATGCACAGAACAAGAATTAAAAGATATCCAAACATTTTCTTTCGTTTTATTTGCAGCAGCTCGAATATTTTAACTTCTCCAATCATTGCCGTCGTATTCCGAGCCTCTCTTTTTATCAATTTTGCCTTGATTATAAAAGAAATAAAGAATGATATATTTTGCTGTATATTTTATAAGTGGTGTATAAAATCTAAGTCAGGTTACATCCAAAACAAATTGAATGCAGTCATCAAGGATTACTAATTATAATGTACTGAATTAGAAATTTTATGGGAAACATGATTTTGGAAGGGTTAGATACATAAAATGTAGAATTTTGTACATTTTAAATTGATCATTCTCAGTACCTGCATTCAAAATGTTTTGGTTCATTTTTTTTAAATTGCTGCCTTTGCTATTATACCCCACATACGACTTAAACGATACCTTTTTTTCTTATTTTAAGTGAAAAATTGATCCATCTAGCTTATTATTAAAAACAAATATACACAAACGATCTACAAAGATCTATATGCTTCAGAACGCTTTTTTCAGATATATGTTAATGTATTTTCTGGTACAGAATAGGCCACTATTGCGGGCCGAGTCACTCGGGCGAGACAAACCTGTATGTGTGTCGATCCCGACCACAGTTGGGGGTTGACAGAATTACTAGAGGAAAATCATTAACACCGGATGGTGGAAATTGGGAGAAATTAGGGGGATATAAAAATAATACGCCAATTGCAAAAGGGAAACACATGTTCTCAGCAGGAAAAACTTTGTGAAAATCACGAAAAAACTTATTAATGTTAATATTTTTCTCCGTAAAATTTGTGATGGAAAAGCTCTTCCGTGAAAAACGGTGTAAACAAGAAATACACATCGTCTTACAAATATGTTGAATCACACCAACGGATTTTATAATGGTTCCAGCACTAAGGGCAATAATCAACATTTAGGTGTAACTCGAAAATTTTTAACAGTCACCGAAATTTAAAAAAGTTTTATAGCAAGATCTCAATGAAAAGATACCATATCAATTCATTCAATTATCGACTGCCGAGGGAAACCGAATATTTTTTCTAATTGCTTATAATTTATTTTTCGTATTTATATATAACAATTGTAAGATCATTCTAGTTCTACAAGATATTAATGAAGAATTTTAACCGAAGAACATGAGAGTATAAACGATTAGTTTTGTGAGAGATTTATAGTTTAAAAATTAAGAGAATTAGGGCATCATGACGAGAAAACAGAAGAAAGACTCGTAATCCTATGAAATATACAAAATATATCCAACAACAAGATTATTTGTGCACTGTATTACCATTAATTAATTATTCATTACAAAAAAATTAATATTTTTCTTCTTCTTCCTCAGCTTCTTCCTTCATCTCTACACTGCTGGATATAGGTCTCTTCCATATCCTTCCATCCTTTCTTGTTATTTGCTAGTTGTAGCCATTTATTACTCCCCATAGTGGCTTTATCGTCGGCCCATCTCTTTTGAGGTCTTCCGATGCCTCTTTTATTTTCCCAAGGTCTCCATTTCAGTACTCTGGGAGTCCATCTTGTAGCATCTTGCCTTGCAACATGTCCTGTCCATTGCCATTTTAGCTACACGATCCATGACGTCCACTACTCTACTTCTAGAGTAGTGCGTTATTTCTGCGCCTAATTTCATGATTTCTTATTCTATCCCTTAGGTTTACGCCAAGCGTGGATCTCTCCATGGATTGTTGCGTGCTTTTGAGCTTTTCTACACTTTTCTTTGTAAGGGCCATTGTCTCCACTCCATACGTCATCACTGGCAGTATGCACGATTCAAGTGCTTTTTTTTAAGATAACTGGGATCGCTTTGTTAATATTATTAAATATGATATGATATTAAACAAAATATGATAATATTTAAAACATAAAATTAATTAACAATATTTTTAATGTATGTATGTTCTGAGAATACAATTACTGGATTTGCCCACCGCAGAATTATTATTTTAATTAAGTCTCACAGAGAGGAATCTAAAGAAGAATAATGAGAAAAGTGTATGAAAGTTTTATATAGGATGGCCCAGGGCTTACAACCTGAATGATCTGGCATAAGTAATCGCTCTACACAATGCAAAATTCAAATTCCATCATAAGAACATCCACACATTATCAAATTTTTTAAAGTTGTACATATATTTTAAATCTGAAACCTTCCGTATATTTGATGGAAATATGCTTGAGACATATGTAGTCTTTCATGTGAAATAGTATACATAGATTTTTCAGCTAGTAATCATATGTATGATACGTTTTTAAAGAGGAATTCTTCTATAATTTATCTTAATTAAAATTATAATCCTACAGTGGACAAATCCAATAATTGCGTTATCAGAACATATTTAAATAATAAACATTGTGAAAATATATACTTGTCTATAAAAAGAAATGAAAATTAAAAATATTGATTTCCAGACGTATTCTAGTGTATAAGTATTTTTTTAAATGAACATCATACAACTACTTAAGCTCGAATCAGCGAAGACAATTATAAAGAGAATAGGTCATTTTTGTTTTGTTTCGGCACTACTGGCATAATAAAAGTCATTAGCCAATATTTGTCAATGTGGTCTTATAATCTCTGCTTCTACTGATAATTATTTACTAATTATGCACCTACCAAATTTATTATTGCTCTAGGCATTCCTGGTCTGTAGATACATTGTTTAACATGAATATATGTGTGGTTACACAAATATTTTCTTGTTATACTACTCGATAAGTTATCATCAAATACAAATTCTAACGGAGAGATCATCATCATCATGAATCCAGGTTTTAAATGCTGTTGCCCAAGTTGGACTATTGGACCGAGTGAGAAATATCTTTAAAATAGAGCCCTTACTTCTAATTATATTAAGATCTCAATTTTTGTGATTTGGACTTGTCATTCGATTGCCAAAATAATGAACATAATGATGTATCATATTTGTAACTCCCATAGAAATGTGACATTTTGATCGTCCAAGATTAAGTCGGGATAAACAGTAACAAGACTTTTTAAACATGGTCATCAGTTTTTCATGGATTGAAATGGCGCAAGATGGAAGGGCTTTATCGAGACTTAGGGCTCCCTTGTCTGCTAGTTTAGTATGTGAAGATGTTGTGACGACCAAAATATTACACTAATTATTTACCATACTTTGGTGGTTTAATCTGGCAATTCTCATAAATTAATCTACTGTTACGACGATATTAACTGAAAATACATTGAGTTTTTAAGTAGTATTCATTTTATCAAAGCGTCGACGACGACAACGATTATGGTAAAGATGATGATGAAGTTAATTATAATGATCAAGTTTTAGTTATTCTTTATACATATTACATACATATATATACATTATTATACATAGATAGTTACATTGTCATTTAGTTTTATATTTCCTGGATTAATATGTTTGTGAGCTCACATTTTTTTTTATAATAATATAGGTTCTCTCGAACTCATATCAACATTGTTACTGTTTTTAAAGTAAACTTTACTTTTGTGCTGTTAAAATAGGACTAACTCGCTGGTCTCCTGGAACAGCCCTCGAATCCCCGACCAATGGACTGAAACCTTTATACCATCAAGCACGACAATTTTATTTATATTTTTTATCAATATTTAGACAAATATAATAAATAAAAATGACAAGTTCCCAGGTAGAAAACGCAAACTGGTATAAGAGGATATCGAACACTATATTAGGTTAATAATTATAACACAGAAGTTCTGTATATTATAAATTTAACACTTTTAACAACTTTAACTTATCGATTTATGAACTATCTCCTCCCCAACATAAGTCTTTTTAGTTGTCAATTGAAGAGTCTTACATTATTTATTCCTTTAATGTCATTAGAAAGTTCATTATAGAATCGCTGGACAGATTTTCGTACATAAATAATAATTTGCTTTTAAAAGCTGTCTAATACTTTGGTTGCGTTACGAATACACAACTACTTCAAAGTTGAAGAATATCGGACAGGAAGCCTCCTCGAGTTTTTCCTCCGTTTAATAATCACCCGTGGATATCGGAATTATCTCCAGAGCGACGACCCGCCCACCGAGTCGCTCCGGGTACTAAAGCTGTCCCACAAAAATGATTGTGGATGCCCTTTGTCCCTCCGACGCGGGCCCCGAGAGCGAGGGCCCTCGACCTCGAGAGCTGCTAAAAACAGATTCCAATTGTCATATCAATACTGACACGTTAATTTTATTGAAAGCGGTTTAAACATTGACATGCTGCGTGCGGGAGAGCCAAATAGTTCAAAGGCTGTTTTTATTTATTTATTTTATTTTATTTTATGCCTATTTTCCAGAACATTGACAATTTGAGGACACGGCATTGTATAAAATACGTTATTATCCGAAAATATTGGTCAATTAATTAAGAATGCTAACTGTGTGTGTTTAATACAAACAGTAATCAAACAAATGGAAAATAAATATGTAATAAATCTTGAGTCACATTCCCTCAGTGAACCCGAATGGGTTCTCATTTATTGTAGAATTGACTTTTGTGAGTGAGTTTGATCTCTTTTAACTGCTTATTCTATATTATTATTTACTTGACTGCTTATTCTATATATTGTATTATTAATTAAGATTTTCGATATTTTAGATAAAAAATATATTTCCTTTCTCATTGTTTAATAAATAAGATTACTCTACCTATATGATTGTAAGTGGTTATCCCTCACCACAGGCAAGTATCATAATTCCTTTTAGTGAGGTATATACATACAAAAAAAATGAATTGTAAAAATTTTCGAGGTATCATTATAATAAAATATTATATATATTATTAATTTAATAAACATAAAAAAAATTAAAAAATACATATACAATACTAACATATTCAAATATGATATATATTTTTTAGATATTATTACAGTGCGAAATAAACTAGGTGAAACATATTGTAACAATAAAATCTTTTATGTGCTATTTATTTCTCTGAGGAAGCAGAATGGCTCGGATATAAAGAAGAACTTGGAGTGTAATATAATCAAAGTAATGTTTATAACTCGGTATATAACAACTATGTTAGAAGTACAAATGAAATATTTGATTCAAGTAAATAAAATATATTTTCTGTAAAAATAAATGTGAAATAATAATAAAATATTCAGATAAAATTGAAGCTAATAATGAATTAAAATAAATGTATTATTTTAATTAATCTAAATCGAAGTTCTATTTACATATTTTTTTTATTCGCTTTTAATTAATTTTGAATTTGAAAAGATTTTTAATACAATATGTAGATGACTAAAATATTTAATTCCTACAAAAAAAGAGTGAGTTTGCACTGTATTAGTATTATATTTAGGGCTGTTAATATTTAAGAATAATTCTGTATTTCTAGAATTTCGTATGCCTAATTTTTTTTTCTTTAAATATATTGATAAAAGATTGTTTTTTTCAAAGAAATAACAAAACAAGTACAAATAATTCCTGGAATATAAGGATTGTTGTTTTTTTTTTAATAATTTTGATTATACTTTTTTGTGCTATGGATAGTAGATTTAGAGAAATTTTGTGAGAGCCTCCCCACCCAATAATTCCATAATGTTAAATAGACTATTTAAATGAGAAATAAATATCTAATAAATAAGTAGCTCGTCAGTGTGTTGTATAATATGTCCAATTAATTTATCAAGTTACGATCATTATACAGTATACATCATTATACATTATAGTCTACGTATTCCTGAAACGGTATTCAAGTGGGCGATGTGGTAGGTATCAAGTCGGATCGTTTCCTGCTTACTAAGTGATCTCGTACTTGCATGCTTTATTCTGGATCAATTGCTAAATACTTTCAATTTATAAAATATCAAATTGATGAACGTATAATTTGTGGCCTTGGAAGAACGAGATATTCAGCTTCAAATATTAAAAATTCAATTTAGATTTTTTTTGTAAATGATAAGATAAGCAATATTTTAATATGCACTTTCTGAGAACACAATCACTGTATTTGGTCCACGATGGATAATTATTAATAAAGATAAATTATAGAAGTCTCACAGAGACGAAGCTCCCCAGAGTGTAATAATATAACCCAGAATATGGGAAATGTGTACGGAAGGTTTTATGGGGTGGCCCAGAGTTTATGACCTGCATGCTCTGACTAAAAAATAATGTTATCACTTTACACAATATATTACAAGTATATTCTAGTTTATATGTCAAATAGTTCGGAGTAATATTATATATACATTAAAAATAATATTTCTTAATATTCCACATTAAAAAATATAAAGGTTTGGTTACCAGTTAGAAAATCTAAGTAGGTATACTATGTCACGGGAAGAATCATGTCTGTAGCATAATCCCTTCAAATATTTGAAAGAAAACAATTTTAGAAAATCATCGGTGGAATTGCTGAACATTGCATTGTGTAAAGTGATGACTCATGGTCATAAGCCTTGGGCCCCCCTATAAAGACTTTTATAGATGATTCTTATACAAATAGTTCCGTTGCCATGAGACTTCTATAATTTATCTTAATTAATAAAATAAACATTTTTATGATTTCGGACACACACATTTTATTTTTATTAAAATCAAATGATGTTTAAAAAAATATATAATGAGTACTTCGAAGATATAACTTGTTTTCATCTTCCATAAATTTCTAGGAATTTAAAAAATTATTGTCAAATTTTTGGTACATAAATATCAATTTCGAAGATTGATTTTATCGTTCGGATAAAAAAAAAATCGGGTTCTTAAAATAGTAAAAATTCTAAAATATCATATCTAACAGATTCATCTACTTTATTAATGAGTAAATGACCTCTCTTAAAATTAAAACCTCATAGTAAAAGATTTTTTAAAATATTTTACGGTTAATAATTCGATAAGAGAATATATTCAGTAAATCAACGGTCATTAAACTTCTTATTAAATCTTCATTAAACGCGTTTTCACTAAAACTTAATATAGATGTTAGGCTGGCGATAAATTATTCATGATTATCTTCGATACAATAGTTATGAATGACATCTTACGCGAACCAGAAAATCAAAAATTGATAAACCTCTCCGAAACTCCTCAAATTTCCAAATCAAAATTATAATATCCGTGTGAAATCCTCTAAATTTCACACATGGCCGATCATGTCAAGTGCCTTCGGACATTTGGCATTATTGCCTGGGAAGCGCAAATATACCGATACTGAAGGGTAGCTCCGCATAGCAACGGACCACCGCACCGGTTCTTTGGGGCTGGAATACCAACACTACATATTTTAGGCCAGGAATTAATCATTATCAATTATTTTTCCCTACAGACTGTGTCGAAAAGATAATTAATTGAATAGGAAAAAATAATAAAAAGTTATTAAAAACGCTAATGATTCTTTAAAACATCATATTTTTTCTTCTTCAAATATAGCAAATTTATTTTGTTGTGATATAATTATAATTTATATAAATTAAATTAATTGTAAGAAAATTATATTTATAAATAATGAAATTACTAATATAATAGTTAAAAATATCTCGAATGTTATTCAACCAGCTTTTTATACTAATAATAAATTTAAAAAATACATATTAAATAATAAAGATAAGGATATTTTTTTTAAAAAATCAGGTGTTTATAAATTAATTTGTAATGATTGTGATTACTTTTATATAGAAAAACGTGTAGAAATTTTGAAAATAGAGTTAAGGAACACTTAAGGTGTTTAAATAGTAATAATTATTCCGAATTTGCTAACCATCTTTTGGCTATGGATCATTCTTTTGATATTAATAAGGGTTTACAAATTTTACATACAAATTATACAGAATCACAATTTGATAAATTATAAATTTTGGAAATAAGAAAGAGTGTAAATAGTAAATTGAATGTTATAAATAATCAGGTCCTTTTTGCAAATAGTCATCTCTTAAATTTATTTTCATGTTAAGTAGGTACTTTATATTATCATTTTCCATACATAACTTTTTAATATTTTGATCTATACTTCGATTTTTAAATATTATTTTTGTTATCCTGATGAAGAAGCCATTGGCTTCGAAACATGTTCAATTTTTTCAATAAATAAGTGGTGTTTACCTTTTGCAAAGGATGTTACAGATAAAAGGTGGATTACACCCAGTAATTCATTCTTCATTATTTTTGTACGGGTGACGGATTGACTAACTGATACATATGTACCATTATCGCCAATGATTTATATAAATAAAACAAACTTTGAATGTGGAAAGTCCATATCTAAAGGTCTCATCCCCCAAAGGATCGAGTTTTGGGCAGTCAATGAACATCCATTCCGAAAGCTTAAGGTTGAATGGACTCAATTATTTATTTTCAAAGCTTTTCTTTATCAACCGAAATGAAAGGTCTGAAAAGAAAACAGTATTCGAATAAATCACAACACATTTTTCATTAAGATGATTTTCATTTACCTGCAAGTAACGAAAATTGTCGGAGATTACATAAATTTATTACTCAGCGTCATCATCGTAATTAATTGATAACACTCTTTGATTTTGTTATTTAATATTATATATTTAAAGTCAGATAATATTTAATACGCCAAGAATGGGTAATAGGTTGACATATTAGGTGAAGGACAATTGCTGAAAGAATGCAATATTCCAAGGTGCCCATGGGGAATCAAGAAGCTGATAGGCCTCCCTGAAATACGCGATGACAAAACACGTAGCAACGAATCATAACAAACAAAAAAAATTGAATATGCCTTAATCCAAAAGTGAATAAAATACGCTTGTAATAGTAAAAAATGTGAATGAATGATAAGTGTACTCGTATAGTTAAGGGGGACATACCACATACCCAGAGCCATTTTATGCTCCCATATCGGCCCTGCACTTTCACCACCTAATTCGGCATTAATGTAATGCTTGCTATGCCACTGACACTCGAACAAGTGTAAGCGGTGTGGTGAGGCGACCACACATAACCTTTTCACTGTCTCTGTGGTGCATGGATGAGAAAATCATAATTTATTAGATAATAATACATTGACTTATATAATCGTATATGAAATGTTATTTTAATATTGCGAAAGGAAGAATGATATTCGGCCGTATTCTAAAAATAGCAATATTGTTATTTCTGCATCTTGACAGTCATTGTATAATATTTTAATGCCATAAATGTTGATATTTTAAGTTTGACTGGTTTGAAATTAATAAATTCAATCAATCAGAAAGCTCTACAACGTAAACATTGATGGCATTATACAATAACTGTCAAGATACAGAAATACCAATATTGCTTTTTTCAGAATACGATCGATTATTTTAAAATACCATAATTTTTTTCGATTTTTATTATTTTTTTTTATTTATTCAACGTTGCATACAGTTTTATGACAATTTTTATTTTATTGTCTATTAAAACTATGAAATACATAACTAGTAATGTTGTACCTCTCCAAAAAATGACAAACTCCTGTGCTTAGAAAGAGAATTTGTTTTTATATAATGATTTATTATTTATTTATTTATTTGAGTATTCTTAGACAATCCATCACGCTGGCACAGTTTTTGGTAACCCTCCAAAAACTTTATGAAAATAAGCGTTAATTTATGAATACACAAAAGTGAACTTGTTCAAACTTATGGTCCGCACATACTAAACCGCCAATAAGACATATAAATCGCACTTCCAATAATGTATGGGCACAATTATAAGAAGCAATTTTTTAGGAACAGCCATAAAACAAAACAGCGATGTATTGTTCTTTAAATTAATAAGGCGGCCCTCGTAGCGCAGTGGGTAAGACACTGGCTTCCTACACCGAGGATTCCGGGTTCGTTTCCCGGTGAGGTCACAATTTTAATCTATATGACTTACTCAAGCCTGGGTGTTTTGTGATGTATTTCGCTTTTGTAATTTGACCTCCTGGTCTGTTGAAGTGTAATTAAAAATAAAAATAATAAAATAATAATAAAAATAATAAAAAATAATAGCCTAACATCTCTGGTGATTGTGCTACAATATGACTTGACTATATTCTGAAAATATGAATTAAGAGTATTTAAAAAAATCATAAATAATAGTCGAAAGATAGGTTGTTTTGAGCATTCCTTGTATTTGTGTCTCGTTAATATTTACACTAAGTTTTTTTTATGAATTATCTAAAAATATTACTTTTTTTATATTAAAATGTGTTTCGTTTTAAGATTGATTTATGCCTTTATAAGATTAATCATATTATTTGAGTTATCTTGAGTTATTGTTGCAACACTAATTCGGCCCGTCTAGCGGGAAGAAGCGGGGGCGATAGAAGAAAGTGTGAAAGGGACACAATTACAGTATTTCCTTATTTGACATTCGTTTTCTTTTTCTGTGAAAGCCATCGTGTAGGACTAGCAAAAATGAGCCTTTCAGAAAAAGTAAGAATAGTAAAAATTTTAATTGTACCCATGCATTATTGGAGGTGCGAAATGCAAGAAGTGAGAATATGAGAGAACGTTGCTTCTATAAAAGCCAGTAAATAAAAGAAGATATAAATTTATCGATTCCTTGTCATTAGCTAGTAATGGGTTTTATGACACAATTACAGCATTCCCTTATTTGACATTCGTTTTCTTTTTCTGCAAGAGCCATCGTGTAGGACTGGCAAAAATGAAAATTTCAGAAAATATAAGAATAGTAAAAATTTTAATTGTACCCATGCATTATTGGGACTGCGAAATACAACAAGTGAAAATATGAGAGAATATTGCTTCTATAAAAGCCAGTAAATAAAAGAAGATATAAATTTATCGATTCCTTGTCGTTAGCTAGAAATGGGCTTTATACCAACGACAACTTGGGGTATTTTGCGAAAATACTTAGGTATGTTTACAGCATTATTGGCTTGCGTTTTAGTATGAGATATCGTAGCCATCGTGATGCAACGTTTGCTGATTAGGCTCCAGATCAACTGGAAATCGATCTTAATTTTGCTAAAATAATCATCTTTCATGGCTTCCAAGAAAGTATGATTAAACTATTTTGGATTCCTTATTTTATTTATTTGAAATATATGATTTCCTCAAATACACCACAAACTTTTAATGATTTGAAATTGAAAATCTAAACCGATTTCACGATATTAGGCCTAATTTATTGAATAAATTCATTGAAAATTGGGTTCAATAATTCACTCGTGTAAAAAAAGCCGAGGTGGCCATTTAAAAGATTTGTTTAAAATATTTTGTTCTTATTTGTGCTTCAAAATAAATATTAAAAAAATTTTCATCTTATATTGTTTTTGTTTAATTTTATATTAATAATTGAATACGTTACGCTTTCAAAAAAAAACCTATTTATTGATCTAACTTGGTCAATCTCGGTGTTATGCAGTCATCAAGAAATCGAGACTCGTGTCGGGTCCAATAAGCAACGCCTATTTTCATACCACAAGCATTTAACTGGGTTTGAAAATTGTGAGAAAATTGATGTGACACGAATTTCGTGCTCACATATCTCTTTCATTTTGAAATTTTAAAAAATCTATTTTTCGTTGTAACTAGGCAGTATGTTGAATGTATTTACATATATTTCTTAATTTCTTAAGGACCTGGCACGATCAGATACAACAAGTGTTTGAAGATGACCCCGTTAAAAGCCGCAACAACCGTAGAACTTGTATGAGAAGATGTATGAATGTGGCCGAAGCAAAAGTGGTGTGCCAGGATAGAAGAGTGTGGCGTTCAATCCTCTCTGCCTACCCCTGCGGGGAAATGGCGTGGTGGTTAGTTAGTTTGTTAGTTAGTCTTAATTTTCAATGAAAAAAATCTAAATATTTTTATTCTTTATATACCTATATATATTTAACATCCAGCAACGAAATAAGCCATGAAAAGAATTCACTTTAGGAAAATGGTTCATTATTATTTCCATTTTGATTTTCCCTTCTCATTATATTTGGAGGAGATAACGAATTCTTATATCATGCCTCCCCGCCCCCTGCGCTAGGCTTCGCAGGTGACGCGCGGAGTGGCATCTATTTGCGCGTGACGTCACTCCAATTACCTGACAGTTTAATTAGAGGCCATTGTGTGTAGGCACTTATCGCGCATACCGAGAGCCTACTTCAAGGCTCTCGTGGGCGGTACCTAAACAGCAGTAATACTGCCCGCCGGATAATCGCGCTCGCCAGGACCGCTCTCGATCATCCGTTTTAATTTAATTATATCCATTGACATTCACTTATCCATATAAAACTGACACCGGGCAAAACAGTGACATCCACCGGTAAACACATACCCTTAAGCAAATTTTAGAATACCGCCTTTACTATTTTTATCGTCCCTTTAATATTTTATTAATGTAAATGTGGCCAGGGATGTTTATTTGTTTATTTATTAATTTTTCATTTTTATTTTTTTTTTATTTAAAAAAATCCTTGTTTACAAATAAAGATACTTAATACTAATTTAACAATAAAACATAAGATAAATTACACTTTTTTTTTGTTTTGTTTAATTTGTGGATTATGCCTCTCTACTAGGCTACGCCTGTCCCAGAGTGGCGTTATAGAACACAATTATAATATTTTTTCGAGTTCGTCAGTAGTATTTATTTTCATAAGGTAGTTATTATGTATCTACAGAGTATCAAGTGGAATGTTAGTGAAAGTTGAGTGAGTCATAAGTCCAAGTGTAAATATGTGTAGAATAATTGTTTAATGTAAAAAGGGTTAAAGTTTTGTTTAAGATTATTTTTTATTTTCCTTAATTAATTAATTTATTTATTTATATAGGTATATATTTTTATTTGAAGACATTATTATGCAATTACAGTAAGTAAATTTTCAGTTGCTGTTCTACCTTTGGAGGTAAGCCAGTTGTTTTCTAAAGCTTTTATTTTATTAATTGAGTATATTCTGATTTCCGGGAAGTCTGTTTTAAATTTGTTAAATATTTTAGGCCCTTTTTTTATTTTATTTTTTTATTTATTTCATCATTCTTTTTTTTCGAGGTGAGTTATCAATTGAAAAATTGTCACAAAATTCAAACACGCCATTTTCAATCTCCGTCAATTGAATGGTGGCGGTTTTGCTTCTGAATCTATCATTTTTATAAACTTTGAATATTTAAGGTTGCGTATACAATGTGAATCCACAGAGTCATTTAATAATTTATGTAACTTTTAAAAAAGTATAGATATTAAAATTATTGTTTTGTACGATTTAATACCGGATAACGCCATTTATTAAAAATTTTAAAGTAAAAAATGTTTCTAGCATCCGCACAGCTTTTATCTACTGACATGAAACATCATAAATCATTTCATGGTTAACTGAAAAGCCTTATTTTATTATTCCATTATTATTTTATTGAATTTGTATTTTATCGTATACCATCTAAATTCGTGCACGTTATCAGAATTGAAATCAGGTTACTGTAAATTTTTTAAATGAATACAATAAAATAAAATAATACACATGGACGACCATCCAATATTTTCAGGAAGTAAGTAGATGATTAGGACAATATTTTCAGTACAGGGATTTTTGAACATGTATGTGATGAATATTCCAATTTTTCAGCAACATTACTCGTTTAAGGGATTACACCAATTTGATGCATCAAAAAATACAGTCAAATAAAAATATTTTTCGATAAAACTGTTATGTATACAAAATTCATTGTATTATCATTATTTACGGCATACTTAGTTAATATTTTTGAATAACAAATTATTTTCGATATTTCAAAATGGCGGAATAATGTGCTCCCGCAAAGGTGACCGCGGGAGTCTGGGAGACGCATCCAACTGGAGACATAATTATGTAGCCACAGTTTAAGTGAAATTAAAAGGTTCATGTAATGTATATGGTTAAGAATATAATAAAAATTGTGCAAATAAGATCAGTTCAAAAATATTTCTTTCAAAAAAAGCATTTGTTTCAAAGTAGATAATATTAAAAGAGATATGTGCAAAATTTGAAAAAAATCTGCTTAATATTTTAAGATATTTTATAGAAAAGGGAGTTTCGAGAAAAGCACAAAAGAATAATGTAATTCCTTTAAAAATTCGCCTTCCAAATTAGTTATACCTAAGACCGGCGCCACAATACGCGGATCTTCCGTCGCGTATCCTGTTGAGGGCTAAAATTTTAAGAAATAAAATTGATGCTCAGAACCTGCTAGAGAGTTATGCACTGTTTGTACCAAATTAATTATTTGCGAATTCGAGGTCACGCGCTATTTCATGTCCCAAAATGCAAAATGGACGTAATAAATGAGTGCAAAACCTAAATGAACTGAGCGATCATGTCGATGTATTTAATGATAACATTGAAAGCATCAAGCAGCGGATCGCCTCCATCTAGATACTCACTCCAAGATATACTTGCATTGTAAATGGAGCAATCTGTAATGCAAAAAAAATACCTTGATGCATGTACCATGTGTTGTCCTTTTAATAAATAAATAAATATCAAGAGTGAATAATATATGTAATAAAATTAATAATCCCCATCCTTCGATTGACTAAACACATTGATTTAAAAATAGTAAATTTTCACCTCTAAATTGTTGAAAAAACATGTTTCGAAGCTAATAATGGTGGGGTATACTATACACGCTGTATCTTGATAAAGGTACCATTGTCACTGGAATATGTTGGTATTCTCAACAAACAGTGCGGTTCAATACATAATGTTGTAACGATATTGGCCTATTCAAATAGACATTGCTGAAAAATTATACGAAAATATCTATCTGCTAAAGTTTATAATAAAGAGAAGCTTCACAAACCGTTAAATACTCTATAATTAAATATTTGCCGGATAAATAAGTACGGACGAGCTTTATTATTTTTACACGCGGGCGTGTAAAGCAGGCTTTATGTTATTTTGTTTAACGAGATGTCCAATCACAGACGCGGGCGTTAGCACCGAATCTGACCAATGAAACGCGTCTTTAGAGTTAGACTTGGACCTTTACACGTTGGTTGGAGTCAAAAATGGCGAGAAATATAGACTATATAAGCCATACAAATTCGAGGATCGCTCTTCTTTCTTCAGCATCAACGTTGGCCGGAGGCTCTTGTGGAGAGAGGACGGAAATACCATCAGAGAGTCGCAGAGGCAGCAACACTCGAAGATACAGCTAATCATTTTCAATATTATTTATTTCTATTGCCTTTTTCGTGTATTCAATTTAGAACTTTCTGGATCGTAACAATTATTGAAACATGTTGTGGATTGTTTCGTTACGTATTTTGGGCCTAGTGATAATTATTACTATACGCGCTTCGGATTTAATGTACAAGAAATCGTAATGTGGAGACTGTGAATTATTGCATAACGCTTATGAAATATGTAATTCTGTCGCTGTTCATATGAAAAATCATTTAAATTTGATATTCATATATTACCAAAGATATAAAGGCTTTAAAATGGAATACTTTACTGACGAAGAGTGGTTCGTGTTTGTTTGTGGGTTTTAAAATTCAGTATAATTATGCATATTCAATGTCGCGAGGTTCGGAATGTGCGAGAGGTTCTTCAGGGCGGATGTATTCTTATGCAAAAGAATGCTTTGTTATCTATACTGGCGATTGAATACACGGAATTCTATATGATTTGTATTATTTTGGGGATAATACGGAATTTAATTATGTGTTTTGATATCACGATTGTAGGCGTGATATAGGTTCAAATCGTGCGAGGAATTTCCTACAAACAATATATTTTAAAAATGCATCTGGATTTTATATTTATTTTATTAAAACATGAATGTGTGGTTTATTTGAACTCGTTACATGTTTGTATTGCGTATCATTAGGCAATCGTTGAAAACACGATTTGTTCCTATCAAGTTCTTATAAAGACGTGTTTCGAATTGTATATATTCCTTAATTGCGATGGTTATTCATATGACATTGTTTATTCATTCAATGTTAGATATTTGAAATGTTTCTACCGCCACCTAGCGGGAATCAAGAAAGGGTTTGAGCCTTCGCTAAGGATTGGTCTATAGTAAGCGGCAGTACGTGGCGCGTTTCATTTGAGTGTAATAAGTTTGATTTAAAATTACTTTATGTCTTGATTTACAAAGGAAATTTAAGTTCATTTTTCCTTATAAAACCGGCCCATATATGAAATTGTCAAATATATTTTAGAAATATACGTTACTGACACCTGATGGAAGATTTAGGAAACATTTTGAGTCTCCGCTAACGAGAATAGCAATAGGGGGCGCAATATATATATATTCTCTTAGTAACGAATAATTAAAATTGGACTTCTTTGGTTTTTATATATTCCTTTGTTTCGCTTCATTGCAACGCTAATTGAAATTGTTTTATCTTCATTAATATATATATTATGTTATATTATACGTTGATACGGCATATTTATAGACGGAGTAAACATAAACATCAGCTTCTTTGACTACAGAGAGGAAGAGTTTGTTCACAAAGGGCATTAGATATTATCAATTTCGTATGCGATCCCAAGATGTTAGAAATATTTTAGTTAATATAATTTCTTTGAATATTTGTTGCGGAATAATATTTTATAAGAAGTTCATAACTACTTGTCAACGGACGATCTTATAAACATAGTGTATATTGCACAATATATTGAAATCAAAAATCTACGTATTTCCTAGGTGGCGGAACTCAAACATACCTGTAATTATAATTACCTTTCGATATATTGCTACGCCTTTTAATCGGTTAACCCAGCTTGGGCGAAGTGGGAAGATTAGGTCCCACACGTCAGGGCTAATAATGGGCTTCTTTTGCTTTTATTGTTTCTGTATTCGTTATTATTTATTAGGTGGAAACGTGAGAAGATGTTTTATTTTATTCATTCAATAAACATAATATCATATTTTTACGAGTCACGATAATTATTTATATGACAAATTGTTTAATTTTATTCATTCAATATAAATAATTTCATATTTTTACGAGTCATCATAGTTATTTACTTATATGACAGATTGTTTTGTTTTATTCATTTAATATAAGTAATATCATATTTTTACGCGTCACCGTAGTTATTTATCTATATGATTTTATTATTATTAGTGATGCAACGAATACTAATTTCACAAATTCGAGTATCAAGCCTACTATTCGGTGAATACGAATGCGAATGTTTCCACCAGGTGGCGGGACTCAAACATACTTGTAATTATAATTACATTTTGATATATTGCTACGCCTTTTAATCGGTTAATGGATAGTACATGTGTAATGTTTACGCCTGCATGTGATATCACTATGCAGCGTAGATGAACTATATTTAAGGGGTTTATGTCCTGCATGTGCTCGGCGTAGAGGGAATAGTCACATTGTTTTATTCATTCAATATTAGATATTTGAAATGTTTCTACAACATTTTCCATTATTGTGGGCAGTTCGCGGTTTGATCAGGGGTAGTTAACTTTCGGTCTTCCGTAACCGTGATAGTTTTCATATGACATTGTTTTATTCATTCAATATTAGATATTTGAAATGTTTTCTAGAACATTCTTCACTATTGTGGGCAGTTCGCGGTGTGTTCAGGGGTAGTTAACCTTCGGTCTTCCGTGATCACGTTATTCACTTATATGACAGATTGTTTTGTTTTGTTCGTTTAATATAAGTAATATCGTATTTTTATGAGTTACCGTAATTATTTATCTATATGATTTTATTATTGAGAGTGATGCAACGAATACTACTTTCATGAATACGAATATCAGGCCTACTAATCGGCGAATACGAATGCGAATATTTCCACCAAGGTGGGGGGGAACCTGAACATATTTGTAAATATAATAACCTTGATGCAACGAATACTACCTTCACGAATACGAATATCAGGCTTACTATTCGGTGAATACGAATGCGAATATTTCCACCAAGGTGGGGGAACTTGAACATACTTGTAAATATAATAACCATGATGCAACGAATACTACCTTCATGAATACGAATATCAGGCCTACTATTCGGTGAATACGAATGCGAATATTTCCACCAATGTGGGGGAGAACGCAAGCATATTTGTAATTATATCGTTTGTGTCTGCATGTGATAGTGATATCACTATACGGCGTAGATGAACTAGTTTTAAGGGGTTTATGTCCTGTATGTGCTTGGCGTAGTGGGAATAGTCTTCTCGTTTCTAGGATTCTATACAGGTTTACAGGTGCTGATATTGAAATGTATATACAAGGAAAGCACTATTTTGGGAACCATTAATTGGATGGAAGATATTGAAGCACACATGCACACAAGGAGGACGTTATGTTAAATACATGACTGGAAAGTTGTTATTGGAAAACACAGGCGTCCAGTCGGCGGGACGCAAGCATATTTGTAATTATATTGGTCATGTCTGCATGTGATGTCATTGTACGGCGTAGATGGACTAGTTTTAAGGGGTTTATGTCCTGTATGTGCTTGGCGTAGAGGGATTAGTTTTCTTGTTTCTAGGATCTAATACAGTTTTACAGGTGCTGATATTGAAATATATATATATATATACAAGGAAAACACTATTTTGGGAATCACTAACTGGATGACAGATGCTGCAGCACACATACACACAGGGAGGACGTTATGTTAAATACATGACTGGAAGGTTGTTATTGGAATACACAGGCGCCACTAGAGGATGTGGGCAGTTTGCAGAGAACTTCAACTTCTGTCAGTTAAGGACCTTTTACTATTACTATTCTTTCGCCCTTTTTCATAACCGTGGATGAACTAGATTGAAGGGGTTTATGTTCTGTATGTGCTCGGCGTAGAGGGAATAGTTTTCTTGTTTCTAGGATCTAATACAGTTTTACAGGCGCTGATATTAAAATATATATACAAGGGAAATGAAGGGCTACACAGGCGCTGGTAATTGCTCAATTGTGGAGAGTTATATTACTTCGGATCAGGATGCCATCTCAGAAGCAGACCAACTACAGAACTAAGATAAGAACCTTTAATATTATTTATTCCTGATGTTTTCTTATGTGTAACAAATGGAATGTTCGTGCTATATAATTTGTCATTGTCTCATGGTCACTATTCATTTCATTACGTGGGTTCAGAGTTCGACGGTAACGGACGCGGAAACAAATTAGTACTGATGTCGGGACGTAACGTCGGGATTATATCTTAATTATCTTTAGGATAGAAGCGAGGTCATCATACGTGCATTCTGCATTTCAAACGTTTTACTAACATATATAAATACATATTATTGCGTTTTAAAAATTGAATATGATCGCGGGAAATAGGCATTCCGTCCGGTTATGCAATGTTAACTTCCAACGTAGCATAATGAGATCTTATTACCGGTGCTAGACTCTCGAGGTTAGTCACGTGATTGTTGTATAAATGGAATAGTGAAGGGGATTGAAGAAAGAGATACACTCGCGATACAGATAGTTGTATGTAACTGGGATCAAATGACGGGGTGCGTGTTCTTGATCCAGGGGATGAACGGGACTGCGGGGACACTCTGGGTGGGTCTAAGTAGAATTGCGCAAAGCCTCCACACAGTTAAAATGTGTTCAGTCAAGCAAAGGTGAAGCATTTCGAATCGGACCAGAGCGTCGTGCCTCAACCACAGCCGGAGGGAAGTAGCCCCTACGTTCTTTCACTCCCTTGGCCCGACGAGCTCGAATTCCGGATATGAATGTTCATGAATGTCAGCTAAAAGACTCAGGTAGCAGTACCTCAATCAAAACCTTCGTTCGGGACCTCATCAACGTACGAGACAGGGCGTTCCGCATGGACGAGCAACTATGAGAAGCAAATGAAGGGGATTGAAGAAAGAGATACACTCGCGATACAGATAGTTGCATGTAACTGGGATCAAATGACGGGGTGCGTGTTTTCGGTCCAGGGGATGAACGGGACTGCGGAGACACTCTGGGTGGGTCTAAGTAGAATTGCGCAAAGCCTCCACACAGTTAAAATGTGTTCAGTCAAGCAAAGGTGAAGCATTTCGAATCGGACCAGAGCGTCGTGCCTCAAACACAGCCGGAGGGAAGAAGCCCCTACGTTCTTTCACTCCCCTTGGCTCGACGAGCTCGGGCTCTGGTTATGAATGTATGTGAATGTAATAACTCCGTACTCAAGGACGAGATAGGACGTTCCTCATGAACGAGAAATTATAAGATGCAGGTAGCAGTCGACAGTCAATACTTATGCTCGGGGCCGCTTTAATGAACGAGATCTGTTAGCAGTTTAACAATCAATTTTTATGATCGGGACCGCATTCAGGCGCGCGATGACATTACTAACACCATCATACTCATCATTCACCACCTTTTCTAACTTGCTGTATACAGAGACCTTCGGGGTTCTCTCTTCCCGGCCAGCGAGAAACATATCAGGAACTACACAATCAACTGTAATAATCATGCTGTTTTACCATCATTTAATATCTCTAGTCAATAAGATTACACCGTGGGATCAATCACATCAACTATATTTGGCGATGCTAACATGGCTCTGACTGACGCGCTCAAGGGAGAGTCTTTTCCAGTCACCCAGTTAGTTCATTCAGCCCTTTAATCAGCAGTAAACATCATAATAATCCGGCTCATGTAGCCGCAACGTGGGATCCTCATCATTATACACCAGTCAATTTGACTGCCCCGCGGGACAATATACAAACCTTAATATCAGACGCGGGATTTCTTCCTGATATGTTTGTCGCCGGGAAGCGAGGACTTCGGGGGATTCCAGCAGGAGCAATAGAGTCTCGGCTTGATCTTGGTTTGCAGCTTAGTGTGGGAGGTTATGTCTAAACAGGAGTTAACCACCGGATGCGGCGATGCTCTGGGGCCGCATCCCCCTCCCCCCTACAGGGGGGGGGCATCTAGAATCCACGTTTGAACAGAAGTGGTTAGACACTTCTTAAATTTCACTTACAAAATTGTATCTTCCATTCCCTTAGAATCTCGGGCTGTGATAATGTCAGACAAAGCTTGCCCTGAGCCTCTGTTGCGCCTAGTTGTTGTGAATATATATATGTTGTCTTCCCCTACTATGTACTATGAACAGATTGAGCAGATTGGACAACGTGAGACGCGCTATCGGTAGGTTTCTTACTTGTGTTTTGAATATAACGTATGCTATTATATCTTGTAAATCTGTCATAAATGGGTGCCGCATGTGGTTGTGCTGACACTGTTCTAAGCTGCTATTATGAGATGTTGATAATCAATGCGGGCGGAATCTTTAGCGTATGCGGTTAACTTGGCAACGATTGTATTGTTTTATATTACAGTATTTTAACCCCGATGGTATTATAGTTATGGCGGTTCAATGTAAGGGAGTTTTGCTACTAGCGTTTATTCCTAGGCTACGCCGCATATAATTGGCTTTTAGGCCAACTCCGGACGTGGACGATATCGGCTATCTCTCATATAGGCGAAACTGTAGAGTTCTAGAGCGGTTTCTAGAAGGACGAGTACGGATTAGTTACGTGCGTATGTTATTTCCATAGTTAGGTAAGAATTCGATCTATACTAGTCTAGTCGCGTTAATAAGAATACGAATCTCACCACATATCAAAAGAATTTTGGATAGCTAAGGACACAACGGAGGGGGAATTTTCCTAACCACTAGATAGATCACGACTGGCCAATTTTGAAAATATAAATTCTTAACAAAAAAAAAAAATAATATTAGCTTTCATGTAAATATACTTCCGAAGTTCTAAGTTCGACTTAAGTTTTTATCTAGTAGCTTAAAGCATAAAGTGTGTGCTTAAAAGTCACAAAAGTTGTAATAAAGCTCGATTCGGTAGCTTAAAGTCTCAAGCTTTGGGCTTTTCGTAAAACTTATATTATTAAACTTTATAGTTAGGTATTTAGCTTAGGTGTAAAGGTAGATACGTTACAGTGGTCCCGTTAGACCAGGAGATATGTTTCAAGAGTGAGATTCGTATTCATTTTATTAGATTAGTTAATATTGTAAAAAGAAAAAAAAAATTGTTTTAATTATAATGGCATTTTTCTTTCCACGCATAAGTATGTCTTTACGCGCGCTCTATCAAAAATCATTTAGTGTTCGCACGGTCTATATAAGTCACGTATTAATTCAAAAACAGGAGAGTAACGTCCCAAAGCCAGTCGAAAAGCCGTATTCGTATTGTTATAATAGATGTGAAAAAAATTTTCGGTGACATAACCTTTATTTTAGATTCGCTTGAACATTTTACGTATAGGTGTACCTTCACACGAGCCTTAGGAAGCAATTAAAATGTCTGCGCGAAAACAAAAAAAAAAAAAAAATTATATGTTAAACATTAATGTTAACCGTTATCTCGAATAACGATATGCTTGAACACTTTACGACCAAGCCGATAATCTAAAATGAAATACGCGCGCGAAAGACACGTAATAAATATCTTAAACTAATTCTTTGATTCGCTAAAATAGTACTTTCATCGTCCTTGTAAAAACATCTGCTTGGTTGAACTTGAAATAATGACCTAATTATAAATCATGCGGTCATTGCTCTTGTGAGTTACATAAGAAAGGGCAACGAACTTTTATGTGTTATATAATAAACAGGTTTTAACACTGGGTCACTGGAACAGTGCCACCTGTTGGAAGATTCGCAAACCTTCTGGGCTGGGTTAGAGTTTAGTTTGAAGAAATACAACAGATGGTGCGATGTTTTGCCTTAGCGTTCTGCGCTCGACGATATCACGTGACTCGATTTTGTACGCATTTGATCGGAGTGCGCATTTGTTCTGCGTCGACGGTAACCATCGGCACGCGTGTGTTAGTGGGTCGGCCGGAGTATATGTACAGAGACTCACACAGGTCCGCGCGTTTTCAAGGGCGTTGACTTAGTTCGGGAGTGACTTTGTATCGTCAAGGTGTTATATTACAATTGTCGCTAAAAGATAAAATGTCAATCTACAATGTTGCTGAATTAATTGAAAAATAATAATTTCCTTCATTGATTTATTATGGTTCTTAATTATTCTAATTATCTAAATATGTTCTTAATTGTTATACACATTTATATACGGTTCTAGTTATGTAAATTGATTTATTTGTTTATACTTATTGATCTATGGACGCTAAGTGTGCAAGATTAATAAACTTGTTCGTAATATGAACACAGACTCTTATTTTTGCACGAAATAATTATTTGAGTTTCTTTTGGAAAATAAATTTTGGAAATAAATTTTTCCAGGAGGACTTTGAAAAAAAAAAAAAACCTTTTTATATAGTAATAGCATCATCATTAGCTTCATTCACCTACATGCGTCGTCGTGACCATTACTTTTAGATTAGGGTAGGAAGATTAGTCGTTTGGATTTTGAATAGATTCCAGTCGTATAGCAAGCCGAATTATATGTCGGGAACTCTTGATTCAGTTACACACATACATCTTATGTGGATATCAGTGTTGGTGATGACTACACTATACGGAGGAATCGCGCTTGATTATTTGGCAAACGCTTAACAACCTGGGGGGAAGACAGGTTAGTAAGGAATAGTTGTGGGAAACTTATCTTGACATCTGGATACACTTCTTCTACAAACACGTGTCGTCTTTAGATACCATACTTGAGGGTTAGCGGGAAAGTTAATTGAGGCGGATAATAGTTATATATACTTTTACGTTCTACAATTATCGAAGAGGTTGTTCCTACCCTTTTCTTCCTCTTCTTCTTCTTCGTCTTCTTCTTGTTCGTATATGCTAACGGTTATATACATATTTTCTTTCCCCATTTATTTATATTGACTTCAACAGCGTCTTCTTCTTCTTCGATACAAAGGGTTTTAATTGGTTATGTTCACTCTAATCTTCTTCTTCTTTGAATACATACCGTTTATGCTTTACTTTTCAAACGCCTTCTCTTCTATAAATAGCAATTATTACAATGCGTTGCAACTGCTTCTTCGTCTTATGGTATATCTTTCGATTGCTTCTCCACTTTCTTCTTCTTCTTCTTCTTTTCCTATTACATTATTTTGTTCCTCTTCTTCTTTTCTTCTTTTTCTCTCTTCTTTCTTCTTCTTCTTTTCATATTCTCTTCTTTCTTCTTTCCTATTTGCTTCTCTACTTCTTCTTCTTCTTTTCCTATAACTACATTCATTTCGTCTTCATCCGTTTATCTTATACTTATCAACTGGTTTTCTTCATCTTCTCTTCATCTTCTTCTTCTTCTTCTTCTTCTTCTTTCCTATAACTACATTCATGTCGTCTTCTTCCGTTTATCGTATAATTTTCGATTGTTTTCTACGTCTTTTTTTCGTCTTCTTTTGTTCTTTACCTACTGCTGCATTCACGTCTTCTTTTAATTTTATATCTTTCGGCTTCTTCTTCTTCGTTCTTATCTACTGCTACACTCGGTTGTGACTTTTTTCCTTATCTTATGCCTTTCAATGAATTCATTTTCTTCTTCTTCTGTTGTCATCCACTACTTTGCAGCTACTTCTTCCTCTTCTTCATCATATGACACCAACAATAAAGTGTGGCAGTCATTACAGTATACGTAGAATATTGGAGACAATAGGTTGATTCTATATAATAGGAGATGTACTGCGCGTATGCATAAGGTTCATAACACAGGTGGGGTACTAGAGTTCATTTTGTCACGGGTTGCAATCATAGTAGGAATATGCGGTTGTAGTTCAGGACAGATAAAATCTTTTGGACATGTTACATTTCGAAAGTTGGATTCCTTTCCGGTTTAGAACTAGTTCCAAATAATGTTTGACACGGTATAGAGAGATCGGTTCCGGCTCCTTCGTCGCCTCTAGTTTTACAGGCGGTTATGATTTGAATCACTTCATTCTCCTTCGTTATACCTATCTTTGGCATGTTTGATCATTTTTAGTTTCAGCTTCAACTTCGGCTCGACTTCCGCTGAACTTCAATTTAAAATTTACGATTTACGATTTACGATTTACGATTTACAATTTACGATTTACGATTTACGATTTACGATTTACGATTTACGATTTACGATCTACGATTTACAATCTTGGTTGTTTCATGATGTATATTACGGACTTATATTCGATGCATGCATGAGGTGAAGTTGTAACCGCATGTATGCATGTACACATGTACATGCGTGTGTGTTTGTATGTATGTACTTGTCACCCTTCTTCGTTTTCTTTTGCCTCGCGAAAAATCTTTGTTTCTTTAGGGAGTAGTAACATTAGCCCATGCTTTCGAAACGGCATCATTAAGCGTCTTTTACAATTCCTAGATTAGTGACTACATAAGAATTATAAGCAGGACGTTTAGAGAGGGCTGTAAAAGGTTTAGACCTGGAGTAGGGTTATGATATATATGTTTGTTGAGGTTGATAATATCGCGATGTACTTGATATAAGAACCGTTTCTTCGACGCTTACGTATCGGGTCAAGTACATTGAATTATTTTGCGAATAGTCGGAATTCGGATAATCCTGTCAACGTGGTGAAAGGCGAAGCGTTATAATCTGCAGGACGGTTATGTGAGCTAGCTTTGGACTTACATATTTTCTGGCGGATAGCGGATGTTCGGTTGGTTGGACATGGGAATAGAGTCTTATAGACAGGGGGAAGGATGTTAGGTTCGTACAAGTGTAGTGCCAGCAGTTTTAGTATTTTATCAACAGAGAGGGGAGATGCGGGTGCGTGTTCACTATGGGAACAATAGTGTAATGTAGATTCAAATTGTCGATTACTTTTTTCAACAATAGGTACGTGGCGCGCTACTTTAATGGATGTGCATCGTCTTTAGATATCTCCTTTGAGAGTTAGTCGTGTAGTTAGTTGAGAACAATCATAATAGGAGTATACCTTTTGCTGATACGCGATCTGCAGTTATTATAGGGGGATACGATTTTACAAACTAATCTTTGGAAGATTTTGGATGCGTGCCACATATAGCTTTGGGGAAGGGGGTAATAGCGAAGCATCATCATCAATTTTAAGTACCCGTGTACAGGGGGATATTGAGATCAATGTGTGGTTATAAATACTAGGAATCCGGTTGTTTGGCTCACACGAATGAGATGAACATGAAGAAAGTTTAACACAATTCTGGAAGTTTGAAAACTTCGCGGTTCGCGTTCATTGGAGAAGTTTGCAGTTAGCGTTTGCTCGGTTGAATTTGTTTGTATAGTGACCTTGTCGTCGTGTATATTCGGGTATGGGTGCTAGTCAGAAGGTGTTAGGGGAAGTATACGCCGGGGGAAGTGCTACAATGTAACGAGCTGGTGAGCACTGGGGATGTACCATCTATAAAGGGAAACGAGGAGTGACGGAGCGGGGGAAGTGGTGTCTCTTTTGATCTGTTGAAAGCGGAATGGGGTCGAGTAATTGACAGGCACAACGATGGGACGTTCGATTGATAATGGGAATTCGGATCTTCCCAATCAGTTGAATAAAATAGAAGCGGTCACCTTTTCTTTCGTTTTCTCAAATTTATATTAACCGAGCGCTTTAGAGAAAAAAAAAAACAGTTGTAGTTGGGAACAAGGCGTCTTCATCACTGCGTGAACACGTGCGTTTGGGATCGTCGGGATTGCTAAACTACTTCTTTATTATGGGGAGTAGATTATTGTAGTAAGGCGTGCTATTTTAATAACTTGCGGCGAACGCGTTTTGAGAGAGAAAGTGTGGATAGAACGGACCGATTTTAGATGGGGGAAGGGTGTACAATGGTATAACGTGTTGATGAACACTTACATGGGGACAAAATTCTAACATGAAATCAAATTCTTTCAGAACGGGGGAAGCATAGCTATAAGCAGGATTGCTTATACAATGTTGAAGATTTCAAGATCTAGTTGAATAACGGGCGCGATCGTATGAGACGTTCTAGCTACTTTCGATTAACTGTGGGTATTTGAGCCTTACTTGCTGTTTAAATGATGTAGATACGGATCTTTGGTTTCTTATTAACTTTCTAACATGCCTGCGCGTAGGACTTAGTCAATTTAGCTAATACGTCTTACCATAGCTACTTGCAACACCTGGTTCGCGGATGAAGTTTCTAAGGGTATACCAAATGATGCCAAACGAAGGAACGAAGGGGTCTAATAGCTACCTATGTTTGTGGCGACGCGTCCCAGCTCATGCGATCGTACCGCGCCGCCCCAGGGGGAAGCTGTAACGATATTGGCCTATTCAAATAGACATTGCTGAAAAATTATACGAAAATATCTATCTGCTAAAGTTTATAATAAAGAGAAGCTTCACAAACCGTTAAATACTCTATAATTAAATATTTGCCGGACAAATAAGTACGGACGAGCTTTATTATTTTGCACGCGGGCGTGTAAAGCAGGCTTTATGTTATTTTGTTTAACGAGATGTCCAATCACAGACGCGGGCGTTAGCACCGAATCTGACCAATGAAACGCGTCTTTAGAGTTAGACTTGGACTTTTACACGCGAGTTGGAATCAAAAATGGCGAGAGATAGGAGCTATTGTTAGGCGTTACAAATTGGAAAGCGGCACTTGAGTTTTCAGCTTGAAGGTCGGCGGAGGCTTGTCGAGGAGAGTCAGTAAGGAAGATAATTTGGCTGGATCGAGGAAAAAGCCAGAGGTTGATAATAATTCAAGGAGAATTGGAACAGTGAACAGCTAAGCATTTTCAATATTATTTATTTCTATTGCCTTTTCGTGTATTCAATTTAGAACTTTCTGGATCGTAACAATTATTGATACATGTTGTGGATTGTTTTGTTACGTATTTTGGGCCTAGTGATAATTATTACTATACGCGCTTCGTATTTAATGTACAAGAAATCGTAATGTGGCGACTGTGATAGTTATTCAAATTATTGCATAACGCTTATGAAATATATAATTCTGTCGCTGTTCATATGAAAAATCATTTAAATTCGATATTCATATATTACCAAAGATATAAAGGCTTTAAAATGGACTGCTTTACTGACGAAGGGTGTTTCGTGGGTTTTAAAATTCAGTATAATTATGTATATTCAATGTCGCGAGGTTCGGAATGTGCGAGAGGTTCTTCAGGGCGGATGTATTCTTATGCTAAAGAATGCTTTGTTATCTATACTGGCGATTGAATACACGGATTTCTATATGATTTGTGTTATCTTGGGGATAATTCGGAATTTAATTATATGTTTTGATATCACGATTGTAAGCGTGATATAGGTTCAAATCGTACGTGGAATTCCCTACAAACAATATATTTTAAAAATGCATCTGGATTTTATATTTATTTTATTAAAACATGAATGTGTGGTTTATTTGAACTCGTTACATGTTTGTATTGCGTCATTGGGCAATCGTTCTAAACACGATTTATTCCTATCAAGTTCTTGTGAAACGTATTTCGAATTGTACATGTTGGATAGAGGTGATTGATTTGGATGCGGCCGGTCTTCAGCTGGGGAACTGCGTGTTCGGTGTCGCGGCCGCGTGTCTGATCTTGTTTCAACTAGTACGAGAATTTAATTATGTGTTTTGATATCACGATTGTAGGCGAGATATAGGTTCAAATCGTACGAGGAATTTCCTACAAACAATATATTTTAAAAATGCATCTGGATTTTATATTTATTTTATTGAAGCATGAATGTGTGGTTTATTTGAACTCGTTACATGTTTGTATTGCGTATCATTGGGCAATCCTTGAAAACACGATTTGTTCCTATCAAGTCCTTATAAAGACGTGTTTCGAATTGTATATATTCCTTAATTGCGATGGTTATTCATATGACATTGTTTTTATTCATTCAATATTAGATATTTGAAATGTTTTCTACAACATTTTCCATTATTGTGGGCAGTTCGCGGTCTGTTCAGGGGTAGTTAGCCTTCGGTCTTCCGTGATCACGTTATTTACTAATATGACAGATTGTTTTGTTTTGTTCGTTTAATATAAGTAATATCGTATTTTTATGAGTTACCGTAATTATTTATCTATATGATTTTATTATTGAGAGTGATGCAACGAATACTACCTTCACGAATACGAATATCAGGCTTACTATTCGGTGAATACGAATGCGAATATTTCCACCAAGGTGGGGGAACTTGAACATACTTGTAAATATAATAACATTGATGCAACGAATACTACCTTCATGAATACGAATATCAGGCCTACTATTCGGTGAATACGAATGCGAATATTTCCACCAAGGTGGGGGAGAACGCAAGCATATTTGTAATTATATCGTTTGTGTCTGCATGTGATAGTGATATCACTATACGGCGTAGATGAACTAGTTTTAAGGGGTTTATGTCCTGTATGTGCTTGGCGTAGAGGGAATAGTCTTCTCGTTTCTAGGATTCTATACAGGTTTACAGGTGCTGATATTGAAATATATATACAAGGAAAACACTATTTTGGGAACCATTAACTGGATGGAAGATATTGAAGCACACATACACACAAGGAGGACGTTATGTTAAATACATGACTGGAAAGTTGTTATTGGAAAACAGCGTCCAGTCGGCGGGACGCAAGCATATTTGTAATTATATTGGTCATGTCTGCATGTGATATCATTGTACGGCGTAGATGAACTAGTTTTAAGGGGTTTATGTCCTGTATGTGCTCGGCGTAGAGGGATTAGTTTTCTTGTTTCTAGGATCTAATACAGTTTTACAGGTGCTGATATTGAAATATATATATATATATATATACAAGGAAAACACTATTTTGGGAATCACTAACTGGATGACAGATACTGCAGCACACATACACACAAGGAGGACGTTATGTTAAATACATGACTGGAAAGTTGTTATTGGAATACACAGGCGCCACTAGAAGATATGGGCAGTTTGCAGAGAACTTCAACTTCTGTAAGTTAAGGACCTTTTACTATTACTATTCTTTCGCCTTTTTGCATAACCGTGGATGAACTAGATTGAAGGGGTTTATGTTCTGTATGTGCTCGGCGTAGAGGGAATAGTTTTCTTGTTTCTAGGATCTAATACAGTTTTACAGGCGCTGATATTAAAATATATATACAAGGGAAATGAAGGGCTACACAGGCGCTGGTAATTGCTCAATTTTGGAGAGTTATATTACTTCGGATCAGGATGCCATCTCAGAAGCAGACAAACTACAGAACTAAGATAAGAACCTTTGATATTATTTATTCCTGATGTTTTCTTATGTGTATCAAATGGAATGTTCGTGCTATATAATTTGTCATTGTCTCATGGTCACTATTCATTTCATTACGTGGGTTCAGAGTTCGACGGTAACGGACGCGGAAACAAATTAGTACTGATGTCGGGACGTAACGTCGGGATTATATCTTAATTATCTTTAGGATAGAAGCGAGGTCATCATACGTGCATTCTGCATTTCAAACGTCTCACTAACATATGTAAATACATATTATTGCGTTTTACAAATTGAATATGATCGCGGGAAATAGGCATTCCGTCCGGTTATGCAATGTTAACATCCAACGTAGCATAATGAGATCTTATTACCGGTGCTAGACTCTCGAGGTTAGTCACGTGATTGTTGTATAAATGGAATAGTGAAGGGGATTGAAGAAAGAGATACACTCGCGATACAGATAGTTGTATGTAACTGGGATCAAATGACGGGGTGCGGGTTCTCGGTCCAGGGGATGAACGGGACTGCGGAGACACTCTGGGTGGGTCTAAGTAGAATTGCGCAAAGCCTCCACACAGTTAAAATGTGTTCAGTCAAGCAAAGGTGAAGCATTTCGAATCGGACCAGAGCGTCGTGCCTCAAACACAGCCGGAGGGAAGAAGCCCCTACGTTCTTTCACTCCCTTGGCCCGACGAGCTCGAATTCCGGATATGAATGTTCATGAATGTCAGCTAAAAGACTCAGGTAGCCGTACCTCTATCGAAACCTTCGTTCGGGACCTCATCAACGTACGAGACAGGGCGTTCCGCATGGACGAGCAACTATGAGAAGCAAATGAAGGGGATTGAAGAAAGAGATACACTCGCGAAACAGATAGTTGTATGTAACTGGGATCAAATGACGGGGTGCGTGTTCTTGATCCAGGGGATGAACGGGACTGCGGGGACACTCTGGGTGGGTCTAAGTAGAATTGCGCAAAGCCTCCACACAGTTAAAATGTGTTCAGTCAAGCAAAGGTGAAGCATTTCGAATCGGACCAGAGCGTCGTGCCTCAAACACAGCCGGAGGGAAGAAGCCCCTACGTTCTTTCACTCCCTTGGCTCGACGAGCTCGGGCTCTGGTTATGAATGTATGTGAATGTAATAACTCCGTACTCAAGGACGAGATAGGACGTTCCTCATGAACGAGAAATTATAAGATGCAGGTAGCAGTTCGACAATCAATACTTATGCTCGGGGCCGCTTTAATGAACGAGATCTGTTAGCAGTTTAACAATCAACTTTTATGATCGGGACCGCATTCAGGAGCGCGATGGCATTACTAACACCATCATTCTCATCAGTCACCACATTTTCTAACTTGCTGTATACAGAGACCTTCGGGGTTCTCCCTTCCCGGCCAGCGAGAAACATATCAGGAACTTCACAATCTACTGTAATAATCATGCTGTTTTACCATCATTTAATATCTCTAGTCAATAAGACTACACCGTGGGATCAATCACATCAACTATATTTGGCGATGCTAACATGGCTCTGACTGACGCGCTCAAGGGAGAGTCTTTTCCAGTCACCCAGTTAGTTCATTCAGCCCTTTAATCAGCAGTAAACATCATAATAATCCGGCTCATGTAGCCGCAACGTGGGATCCTCATCATTATACAACAGTCAATTTGACTGCCCCGCGGGATAATATACAAACCTTAATATCAGACGCGGGATTTCTTCCTGATATGTTTGTCGCCGGGAGGCGAGGACTTCGAGGGATTCCAGCAGGAGCAGTAGAGTCTCGGCTTGATCTTGGTCTGCAGCTTAGTGTGGGAGGTTATGTCTAAACAGGAGTTAACCACCGGATGCGGCGATGCTCTGGGGCCGCATCCCCCTCCCCACTACAGGGGGGGGGGGCATCTAGAATCCACGTTTGAACAGAAGTGGTTAGACACTTCTTAAATTTCACTTACAAATCTGTATCTTCCA
The DNA here is from genome assembly GCA_016648135.1 of Agrypnia vestita. Lineage (NCBI taxonomy): Eukaryota > Metazoa > Arthropoda > Insecta > Trichoptera > Phryganeidae > Agrypnia > Agrypnia vestita. Next base: position 746 of record JADDOH010001021.1, on the reverse strand, counting down.
TTCCCTTAGAATCTCGGGCTGCGATAATGTCAGACAAAGCTTGACCTGAGCCTCTGTTGCGCCTAGTTGTTGTGAATATATATATGTTTGTCTTCCCCTACTATGTACTATGAACAGATTGAGCAGATTGGACAACGTGAGACGCGCTATCGGTAGGTTTCTTAATTGTGTTTTGAATATAACGTATGCTATTATATCTTGTAAATCTGTCATAAATGGGTGCCGCATGTGGTTGTGCTGACACTGTTCTAAGCTGCTATTATGAGATGTTGATTATCAATGCGGGCGGAATCTTTAGCGTATGCCGTTAACTTGGCAACGATTGTATTGTTTTATATTACAGTATTTTAACCCCGATGGTATTATAGTTATGGCGGTTCACTGTAAGGGAGTTTTGCTACTAGCGTTTATTCCTAGGCTACGCCGCATATAATTGGCTTTTAGGCCAACTCCGGACGTGGACGATATCGGCTATCTCTCATATAGGCGAAACTGTAGAATTCTAGAGCGGTTTCTAGAAGGACGAGTACGGATTAGTTACGTGCGTTTGTTATTTCCATAGTTAGGTAAGAGTTCGATCTATATTAGTCTAGTCGCGTTAATAAGAATACGAATCTCACCACATATCAAAAGAATTTTGGAAAGCTACGGACACAACGGAGGGGGAATTTTCCTAACCACTAGATAGATCACGACTGGCCAATTTTGAAAATATAAATTCTAACAAAAAAAAAAAAAATAATATT
>JADDOH010001020.1:0-17845 GCA_016648135.1 Agrypnia vestita | reverse complement strand
TACTCCCTCCCCTTTACTCCCTCCCCCCCCCCCCCCACAAAAATATGTTTTCTACACAAATCAATATCCTTCGACAGATTTGACCCAAATTTTGCATACACATTCATCAGGACCCAAAATCTTTCCCGCTTACCTCACTCCCTCCCCCTGATATATTTTAATAAATAAAACAACTAAATAACATGACGTAAATGAAGCATTTAGATTTCTTGAGTTATTTTTACTTTAAAAATGGTGTTAAATAATTTTTTTATTTTGATTATGAATTGCAATTACAAATATATTTGTTGCATTATCGGGGGTATAGTCAAATAAAGTGCTTAAAATAAGAGAGAAAAATATTTTTAAAAGTTTTCAACATGGATGATACAATTATATAAAAAGAAAATGTATTATAAATACATGGTAATAAAATAAGCATAAAAAAAAGATTTGGAGAAAAATTACAAGATGCAAGAAGAATTACTTTAAACCAATCAGAAAACATTTTTAGAAGCAATTTATTGATAAAGAAAATTTTAACACCTCAATAATAAAATAAAATAAAAAGCCGGAAAGCAAAAATATATGACGAAAAATAATTCATAACACCATTTAATTTTACACCCCTGGATATTCAGTACAAGTAGGTACCCACCTTATAACTTTTTGTGTGTTTCTTTTTCACTCCTCGGGTTTTTTACACGTTTTCTGCTCTTACCAATGGGTGCAGGTGCAATAGGAGAGTACATTAATTCACTCATTTTTTTAAATCACGCGAATAAAATAAACAACTAAAAATTGGAACCGCTAATCTGTCAAAAATCAAACACAATTGAACAGATTACGACAATAACGGCCATTAAGGCCCGGTTGCGCCATCTAAAGTAAAGGTAAAAAAAGTTACTCGAGTAACGTTTTTTACTAAAACGGGTTGCGCCATCTATGGTAAAAATATTTAACTCGCCGAAGTACATACATCTGAGTAACTTTTTTTACTCTCCAAGATAGGTGGGTAAAGGTAAAAACGTTGGTAAAAAAAATGGCCGTCCTCTCACAGCTGATTTGAAAATATGACATTTATCCATATAGGTACTTGTCATTTGAATGTTGTCGCTGTCATTTTCGTATTGAAATTTGTAAACATTAAAATGAATCTTTTAATTTCGCGTTATTTTAGCGATGGTTTGACGTTTGTTTGGTTTGTTTCATAGAATAAAGTGGTTTGTTTGAACTGGTTTTGAACCATATTATTATGTTATCTATGTTTTGAACCGCAAAAGTACGTATTGCTAGTGGTGAAAAACTGAAATAAATCAAATTCCATAGACAAATGCGGTATTTGAGGTTTATTCTGCTTGGCACCCTATTAGCCTTATGATTGGTTTGACAGCGGTAAAAAAGACGTTTGTGCAACCCGAAATCGAGTTTACTCTGAGCTGAGGGTAAAAAAAGTTACTCGGGTTAATGTTACTCGAACCAAATTTACTTCTGCTGGCGCAACCGAGCCTAAGTGAAATGTACTTAATGATTAGTCTAATTAACAAGATGGCCACCATTTCAATGACGCTCATTGGTCAGAGGAATTAAGTCGATTATGAAAAACAGTAAATTTAGTTATGGGTAGGTTTTGAAACTCAAGTTGATTTTTTAATAGCAATAACTTCAGATTGGTACTTATTATGATAGTAAACTAATATAATAAATGTAGGATTGAGCTTAGAGAATATATTGGCATTCAAATCTAAAAAAAACGAAAATGGTCGTTGGGTAGGTTTTGAAGCAGCTACAGGTCATTCACTTAACCTTCACCTATGGACGTCATTTTTTTGTTACACTTCCACGGACGTGGCGTCTCAGAGACTCCTGTACTTTATGGCCGAAAATCAAAGGAACTTTTAGGAATTTTGGTTGAGTGTGTGTTATAATTTTATTATAACTCGGTTATTTTAAAGTCGGTTTTGAGGAAACAAAATAAATGCATATCTTATCAACTTAAATTGTTTATTGTCTATTTTACATTTGTTTAACATAAATTACTAATAAATTCAAACTAGGTAAAACCTGTTCTGTGGCTTATTCTCACTTAAGTAACATATAATAGTAATAAATAACAATAGTAAAGAAATATAAAAGTAGGATAACAATTTAGTAGTACATACAAACGCAAAAATCATGAATCCTAAAGAAAAGAAAATATAAAGCGAAGATAAAAATATAAGTAGATACAAAAATAAATAATCATATAAGAGTACACTTGAATTATATAAAGCAGATTTTGCTATCCAGCCACCATTGAATTCGATTTATTTTTAACAAATATTAAAATAATAAAGCATTTTTTATTGTTTGGCGACATGACATCACATCTAGAAACATAACAATAAGCTACCGACTTGAAGTGATTTTAACCGTTAAAAGTATTTTTGTCTACGAAGATTCGGAATTCGTATCCTCTTCGGAATTTTCCTAATTATGAGTTTTATTTCCCGCTCTAGGTTCTTCTTCGGGTATCGCAGGATCTTTATTTTCGTCCTCGTTTTCATATGCACGAAGAAATAGAAAAAGAAAAGAAAGCAATCGGCGATACATCGTCGGTGTACGATTCATCTGAAGCCATATGTAAGACAGAAAATTTATTTACAAATGAAGGATTTTCTACACGTAAAACCTTCCTTCCTTCCTCGCCGGCTGATTTTCAGATGTTTTCGATGGCCGTTTTATTCCAGAAGTGATTGGTTGATAATTGATGTCCATTTTTAATAAAACATGGTCAAAAAAGTTATGTAATTAAGGCAATCGTGGACGCGGAGTCTCACAGGCCCTGATTTAAGTTTGAAGATCCGGTACTCGCCTATTTGGCATCCAGCGACGCAATTTTCTGTCTCTGTGATCATTTCGCATCTACAATGAAAGGTACTGAGAACCAAGGACACTGGGGAAATAGCTTATATGTGAAATTCACAGAAGATGAGGGATCTCTAAGACCCCGCGTCCTCAGTTAAAGGTTAAGTTTAAGAAAAGTATTGAGACTAGTTGCTTCCTTCGTATTTGCTGTCAGTTAATTAAACAATTTAAAAAAATATGTGTTTGAGCAAACGAAAACAGTTTTTCCTACCTGTATTGACCTAGTTAAATTTATTAACACTCAAGAATCGACCGAACATTTCAGTTTTGTAGTTAATGTCGCTTACTTTTATCAGTATTTCTCATCTCAAGTAGCCTTTTGTAAGTTCACTACGAACAAGAACAACTGTATACCCCCCTCTTCGCGCGCCCTGTGTTGCCTAATATATTTTGTTTCAATTGCGTCGTAGGCATCGTAGGCATACATGCGCTCATCGCATGTTCGTATTCAATGTTTAAAATAAAATGGCTCGTAGACCTTATTAATGATTCTGAGAAAAATGTAAAAGACCACTTGAGCATAAAAAATGAAGACAGAAACAATGAACTAAGCACTAGTTCCACAGCATGCAATCTAAGAAAAAATGATGATCTTGTCCAAGATATATATACAGGAACTACACTTAATTTGTTTGGAATGAATGTTACCATGACAAAGAGACTAATGCGGAAGGAAACTAAACTAATAAATTCTATTATATATTAAATTATTGCTGCATACTGGATCTTTTCATTTTATAATTTTAATTTTGCTTTTCTTGTTACAAGGATTGATCTTGCCGAAAATTTTTATTATATAAATAAATTTGTGAAAGCTATTTCAATATTATAATTTTGATTTAATCTGATTGTATAATATATACATGTTGTCAAATTGGGAACATGAAAATGATTTATTCTTTGGACATGAAAACTATTTCACTGCGATGGCAAATAAGCACATGGTGTTTGATGCCGGATTGTCGACTAGAGGAATAAGTACAATGTGAACATAAAAACTGTTTCTTCTCGCTATGATTAAGCATATGGCGTTTTAAGTCGCCTTTCCGATTACACGAATAAGTACAATGCGGGCATGAAAATAAATTCTTCCCATGGTGAGTAAGCACATGGCTTATTAATTCGCTTTTCAGATAACACAAATAAGCGCAATGCGAACATGAAAACTGTTTCTCTTTACTGTGAGTGCGCATATGGCTAATTAAAAGAGGTTTTCGATTACACGAATAAGTGCAATGGGAACATAAAAATGGTTTTTCCCTGCTGTGAACAAGCATATGTGCTTTTAAGGAGGATTTCCGACAAGATGAATAAAAACAATACGAACATGAAAACGGTTTCTCTCCAGAGTGAGTTACCATATGTTGCTTTAAGTCACCTTTCCGATTACACAAATAAGTACAATGCGAGCATGAAAATGATTTCTCCTTAGTGTGAGTAAGCATATGGCTTTTCAAGTCGCTTTTCCGATTAGACAAATAAGTGCAATGCGAACATGAAAACTGCTTTTCTGTACTGTGAGTAAGCATATGGCTTATTAAGTTGTGTTTCCGATTGCTCGAATAAGCGCAATGGGAACATGAAAACGGTTTTTCCCTGCTGTGTGAAAGCATATGTACTTTTAAGGCGGGTTTACGATTACACGAATGAGAGCAATACGGACACGAAAACGGTTTCTCTTTAGTGTGAGTAAGCATGTGGCTTTTTAAGTCAGATTTCCGAATGCACGAATAATCGCATTGCGAACATAAACATGATTTATTGTCCGAGTGGTTTAACATATGCCTACGTAAGTTTGCTTTAGTCTTACTCGAATAAGCGCACTGTGGACACGAGAAAGCTTTTTCCGCGCCGTGATTAAGTATATGGCACTTTAGTGAGAATTTACGAGAACACGAATAAGAACAGTGCGGACAAGAAAACTGTTTTATACCTGTATGTCTGATTAAATGGCTTTTTAGTAGTTCTTTCCGATTACACGTATAATTGCATTGCGAACATGGAAATGATTTATTCTCCGCGTGAGAAGACAGATGACTATTTAGGTCTTCTTTCTTGTTGCACGAGAAAGTGCATAGAGAACATGAAAACTGTGTCACGTCAGTTAATATTGGGCTGCTTGATTTTTTTAGGTTCATTTCAACCTTCCTTACAGGGGTTGTCGGAGGTAATGCTGGAGACGTCGAAATGGAAACTTGCCTCAGGAGACCTGCAAACAAAATGCCTATATTAAAAAAGAATCGTTGACTTGACAAGATGTAGAAAATAGGAAACAGAATGCCGCAGTGGACAAGACATTACGGCAATGTTAATTATGTGGTTTACAAAAAATACGTACATCGCTGGTGCCAGCGTGGGGACTTTTTATTCAGAGTTTTTCAATACAACCAAACGCTCAAATAAAAGTTACAGTCGTGAAGCAATGAGTGATCACATTCAGACTAGGACCAAGAGAGGCCGATTTGCTCGCTTGTGCAAGAGCACTTATTCAGAAATATTTTTTCGGATTTTCTTATAGATTTTTATATATGTCTCATAGAGACGAAGCTTTTAATATGGGAAACATCTATATTAGGTCGGACCCGAATTTTTTTTTAATGGCACAATTCTAGAAGCGACAGAATGGTGCCAAATGACGTCAAAATTACGTGTTTAAAATACTATTCAAATTGAGAAACATCTTCTGTTCCCCGATTGGCCTAAAATTTTTTTGAAAACAAGATTTTTTTATTTTTTCAATTGATTCAGCAACATTGTAGATTGACATTTAAAAAAATATATTGATTGTATTATTTGTATGCATCTACCTATATTATTTGATTAATTACACCTACATGTTTCGGAAAAACCTTCCCATCGTCAGTGTTTTATACAGGGTTATTTGTAAAATATTAATAACCTCGCAGGACTATATTCCTTGACTATAAGTCGAAAATGTTGAGGCAACCAGACCTAATAACAATATGCGACATCAAAGTTTGCATTTTTTTTTCAATATTTCTGACTTACTTTTTGTAAAACGTTGGACTATCATTACTGTAATTTATATTGAATGTGAAAAATTCATTTCTTAAATAAAAGTCAAATAAAATAATAAAATCTTCGAATTTCAATTGAGATTTTTTCAGGGTTCTTACCATTTTATTTAACTTGTATTGAAACGAATGAATTTGAACATTTTCGACTCATAATCAAGGCAGGAATACAGTGCTGCGAGGTTATTAATGTTTTACAAATAACCCTGTATATGTCAAAATATCAAAATAATAATGTCTTTTGTTTTTTGTTTCCTTGATGATTTAACTATTAGGAAAACAAAAAACAAAAGACATTATTCATGTTGATATTTTGACATATATAAAACAGTGATTGCATTTGAGTGGGTCCCTGGATGGTTCAGATTCACAACTGGACGCGGTAGGCGGCGCTGCAGTCGGGTTCTAGCATTTATGCCACCCAAACGAAAAGTCAACGTTTGGGCAAGACAGCGTTCTGTTCCTATCTAATACAATAAAATTTACCTAAAATCATTGTTGTATTACGAATAAATGAAAATTTCAATCGAGTTGAATGCCTGTATGAAAAACTAAATTATGGGCCTTTTTCTTCACTACAGCGGGAAGCACGCATTTCACACGTGCTTCTGTTGCCCCTGTGATGGATTTACGCGGTCGAGCTGCGTGATATTTTCTGGAATGATCCAGGGAAGGTTTTATTTTTTCAGTTCGCGCCTGGTATTCCCGGCTTGTACGAATAAGTGTGTGTGTGTGAACGTGTATCACATTTATGTGTTACGAGTGCGTTGTTCCGTTGTGTGCCGTGCCGTGCAACAAAATATACCACGCGGAAGAAGAATATTAGGTAGGCATCAAATAATAACAGTAGTGTTATCTCTAATAAACAAATAAAAATAAATAAATATATTTAATGTCATGTTGTGCCGGCAATATTATCGGAATTGAAAAAATAATTATTTTTTTACTTAAACGATAAAATAATCAGTACATTTCGACACTTATAATAAAAACTATGAATGTGTGTGTTTTCTTTTAATATACGCAAGGTTTCGTGGTTTCTTCGTAAAGAGAAAAATCACAAAAATTCAGAAAATCTTGAGCCTGTGGCTATGTGTTGATTTGTAATTTTGTTAGCAATTAACAGGTTTTAGATAAGTGTACAATTAACATGATTGGTAATAAATTATACTTTCAACTAAAAAAAATTGTTTTACCGAAAAACAGGGGAAACCTTTGACAATTTAATAGTGTTTTATGTGTGCAACAAATATCTATAAACGGTATCCCGCATTTGTTCTACATGGTTTGATAATCAGATGGAAACCACTGCTCACCAGTGCGCTGGTCGACCCTCCTGGAGTACTCCGAGCACTCCTGCTTGATGTTGGGGTAGGATATGTCCATAATGTAGGGCAGTCCGCTCCCGGCTGGAAACTCCTCACCTCCCCACGCACTTCTCCAGCCCACAGTTCTGGAACCTGCTTCTGGAATCATAAATGATGATCCGCTACTACAGAGCTGGAGAGTTGCCTGTCTCCTGGGCTCGGCTCCACGTCACTCCTTCTAGTCATCGTGTACATCATCACAACCTTTGGACACCTTGGTAGACCTCTTTCCATTTAAGAAAGACAATCGAATTATCATGTCTAAGCCGTGCGTCCGACATACATTGTTTCGTTATATTGGTGTTTACAGGTATGTGTACTAACGCAAAGAAACAATATGCGTCGTACGCACGGCTTACACATAATAATTCGATTGTTTTTCTGACCCTGCTGTCAATCTTGATATGTATGTTTTTGAAATTTTTTTGAAAATATTTCCACATAGAACATTTACGAGTTTGTCCAAATTCCTGGTAGTCATTAATAGTCAGCATATTACAAGATATAATTTTTTTTTAAATGTGAAATTTATAGAAAAAGTATTAAATATTTCTTTACATATTCATAAGAGAAGGTACAGGATTTAGAAAATTATATAAGGAAAATATGTAGGTACTAACTTGTGTACTATCTTATTTCAGATAAATAATTGGAGTTAAAGGTATAAAAAAGGAACAAAATATGCATATATCTATATCGAAAAAGTCCCATTGTAAGCGCGGCACATTCACACTTTAGGAGAGCATCACAGTTGTTTTATATTCAGTCGATGGAAAAAGTACAGAATAAATTTTCAAATAAATAAAATATCCCTGCAACAATAACTACTGTAGGTACTATCTACTCAAATCGCCACGTACGACTTTAGATCTTATGTTGCTTCACAACCCATTGAACGGGAACATAGATTACCGTGAACTTCTGACCAAAATACAATGGCTGAACTGGATATTACCGACAGCATTTTTGGAATTTTTTTTTTGTAACACGTAAAGTCGAGTGTTCCGATTTCAAAAATGATATTTATATGCGGCGCAAAAATTTATTTAAAAAGTTATCACAGTTCAAAGTTTCATAACAGTTAAAAGTTTTCGTTCACACAAATCGTTACAAATCTGACAGTTGCATGTTTTGTAACACGTAAAATCGAGTGTTCTGATTTCAAAAATGATATTTATATGCGGCGCAAAAGATTATTAAAAAATTATCACAGTTAAAAGTTTCATAATTTCGTTCACACACATCGATACAAATCTGACAGTTGCATGTTTTGTCTATGACATGAATGACGCCTTGCCGTAGACAGCAGATAAATATTGATTGAATTGTTGACTTTATCTATGGATTCACCTTGTGTGGTGAAGTAAGTACTAAAAGGCAAGAAAACATTATGCTGCATTACACATACGGTTTTAATTGAACAAGTAATTATATTAAACAAGTTTTTCACGAAATATTCAATAAATACTTTATTCAGTCAACTACACAATAAGTCATAAGTACCATCTCCCCGGGAATTTGGCTCGTTACATGTTTATAAAAAGGTGTAAAGAGTTGTACGTGGATCGAGCCGATGAATTCCTACGATTAGCCGCCAAATTGTATAACCCCCTTTTTTAGGTTAGGTTACGTTTGGTTGTATAATTTTATTAAAAACTTAATTTTAGTTTACGTTTCGTTGTTTAATTTTATTAAAAACTTAAATTTAGGTTAGGTTAGGTTTGGTTTGGTTAGGTTAGGTTTGGTTAGGTTTGGTTAGTTAGGTTAGTTTAGGTTAGGTTAGGTTAGGTTAGGTTTGGTTAGGTTAGGTTAGGTTAGGTTAGGTTAGGTTAGGTTAGGTTAGGTTAGGTTAGGTTAGGTTAGGTTAGGTTAGGTTAGGTTAGGTTAGGTTAGGTTAGTTTTGGTTAGGTTGGGTTAGGTTAGGTTAGGTTTGGTTAGGTTAGGTTAGGTTTGGTTAGGTTAGGTTAGGTTAGGTTAGGTTAGGTTAGGTTTGGTTAGGTTAGGTTAGGTTAGGTTAGGTTAGGTTAGGTTAGGTTTGGTTTAATTTTATCACAAATTTATTTTTAGGTTAGCTTCAATATTTAAAATGAGGAGCAATAATTGATTTCCAAATTATTGCCGATCAATCATTGCTTCTCAATAATCCTCCTCGATGGGATCTCCACCTTGTCGAGGTGGCTTGAGTATTTCAAGGATTATGTGGTCTTGACTGGGCTATAGTGCAAATATCAGAAGCCAGATAGGTCACAGATGAGGAATCAGACTAAGAGAGATCCACTTTTAGAAATGCTTTAATTACTATCAAGTATCAATAAAGTATTTATTAAATATTTCCGTATATTAAAACCGTGTGTGTAATGCAGCATAATGTTTTCTTGCCTTTTAGTACTTACTTCACCATACAAGGTGAATCCATAGATAAAGTCAACAATTCAATCAATATTTATCTGCTGTCTACGGCAAGGCGTCATTCATGTCATAGACAAAATATGCAACTGTCAGATTTGTAACGATTTGTGTGAACGAAAACTTTTAACTTTATGAAACTTTTAACTGTGATAATTTTTTTAATAATCTTTTGCGCCGCATATAAATATCATTTTTGAAATCAGAACACTCGACTTTACGTGTTACAAAACATGCAACTGTCAGATTTGTATCGATTTGCGTGAACGAATTATGAAACTTTGAACTGTGATAACTTTTTTAATAAATTTTTGCGCCGCGTATAAATATCATTTTTGAAATCGGAACACTCGACTTTACGTGTTACAAAAAAAAAAAAATTCCCAAAAATTGGTAATATCCAAATTTCCCCCCGTGTGCGATGCACCTGTATGCAGATCACCGCCACCTTTCTCAGTGGATGTTCCCGGTTCAGCTTTGACGGTGACTGCTCCTGAATCAGCGATTTCCTTCTTGACATCGACGTGTGAGACTTTTGCCTCACTGCACAAGACATCGTCGCTCTTGCCGGGAGACCTGGGTTCACACTTGACCGCAACATCCATAGTGCGCTACTAGAGAAGCTAAATGTACTCTTACATATATTTAGTATACCAAATAACCTTTCGTTGGCTTGTCAAATATCATACTGTCAAAAGTCAAACGCCAGAAAACCATAGATAAAATGACGCGGTCGTAGTTACGCGCCCGTCTCTGATTGGCGGTGGTAATAGTACTTAAATAATTAATCAATAAAACGACAAAAGCAAAAGAGACACATTTATTCTTCTCTTCTTTTACACATTGCAATACCTTGTTAGAACGAGATATACACAGTACATACTAATTTACGTAAATACATGGCAGTGACGAAGTTAATGACATACTTATTCGATTTTCAGCATCGCGGCTTTGAATTAATATAATGTTAACTATTTTCATAACTGTCTAACCATTTTCAATATTTTATACGAGGTTCTATCCGACTTGCTTGACCAAGGCAAGTGAGTAGTTAGAATCTAGGCCATTCTGGCCAGACAGTGCTGCATCAAAAACCTTGAGTCATACCTATCCATATGGGACTTTAATGTGATAACAGAAGCGTTTTAGGAAATTAGAGTGGGACGTCTGATGGTAGAAGTATTCCTTTTTCATTCTTAAGTGTTTTTGAAGTAATCTTCTTTTGAAATAAATTGAATCTATTTAATATTACAAATTTATTTAATATTATAAAATATATTCGATCCAACTTCCTGTTACGCATTTCCACCGCCGCATTCACGAAATTAGTCCTATTAAGCGAAAAGAAGTTCCCTATACATCAATTATTTTTTGTGAATTAAAGAAAATACAAAATTACTTCGGTAGGAAATTAGCGTTATTATAATATTTTGAAGAGCACATTTATTAATTTCTTATATCAAACATTTATTTATAATTCTGGATTTATTAATTATTTCGTAAAACTGTTTAATTAATAACTTGTCATCGTGTATTGTCTTGTATGAAAATTTCAGCCTGATTAGACATTGGTAAGCGGGTGAAATATTGATTATAATTTCCGCCTGGACAACAGACAAACTGGTAAAGCTGATAAAGCGTAGTTAAAAATAAAAATAATTAATCAACTCCCCTTACAAAATCTAGTTTTTAAATATTGCTCTATCTAAATTTTACTCTGTCGTGGTAGTGTGATACCTTATTTAAAAATATATATAGGGTTAATAGAAAGAAAACATGAAATATTCAAATGTTTTAAAACAGTGAAAACCATGTAAATATGTATATGATAAATTTGTTAAGAAAACACGCATAAATTTAAAGTAGAATATTAAGTCTGCAGTCGATGGCTTAAGCCGGCGCCACTTCGCATAAAATCGGTAAAGCAAAGGGTCGACCAATCATGCGCGTAGTGTGTTTGATAATACGTAGGAAAGAAATGTATTATTTGATATACCCGTGTAGGGGGGGTGGGGTCTGAGGTGATATAAAATCACGGTGTGATAAACCGGCCGGGAGATCTCAGATCTACGTATGCCGGCGGTTACGCCCTCCCCTAGGTACAATCAAAACGTCAGGTGACTGACTAGGACACTGATATCTCGAGGCGGGTGAAGGGATATAAAAATAATAAAATGGAAACAATTTTACAAGTTTCTATATTGGGCAAAGTAGCAAATGATCTACATAAAGCGAGGCAAAGTGGTAGTCGGTTTACAATTTAAATTAATCTTAATCTAGAGAGGGAAACAAACTATTAAACAACAAAAAAAAAACAAAGCACATACAGAGTCTTATCTTAAAGTCAAAATGGGTGGTGACGGGAAGCCTTTTTGGTAGCACTAGGCGAGCGGGAGAAAAAGTCTTTAAGCTGGTAAACCTGTTTGCGGAGACGTGAAGGATGTCTTCTTCGTGCCGCTTCTTTCGGTCGGCGGCGGCTTCTGCTGGTCCTCCTCTGTGGATGCAGGCTCCTTCTACGGCTTCTGGCGTCGTCGGGGTACTCGTGCGGTCGTCGGCAGAGCGTCGGTTCTCCGTCGCGGTGGTACACTGCGGCGTCGCGGCGGCACTGATACTTCGGCGTTTGCGGCGGTGCGTCACAGCACTCGGTAGCGAATGGCGGTCGTTACCTTTCGAACTTTCGCTCCTCCAGGAGTTACTAGAGTGATCGGCGATGCTGTTTTTACGGGCACCGCTAGAATCTCTAGTTTCTCCTCCACACTCAACTCAACTCAACTCAACTGCCTTCTTGGCGGCTGGCTTCGCCTTATATTCTCTCCCCGGCGACCCAGGGTGTGGTTGCGGGGCTCGAGGGGAAGCCTCCAGTTGGTCTTTCGCCGATTGGCTCCTTTGATGTCCGCCTCCGTCGTTCATTCGTCTCTCTCAGTCCCTCCCAAGTTCCGATTAACGCTATTGGTTACTGAACCCAATGTTGCCTCCGTTCCGCCCCCTATTGTTCTCCCAGTTTGCGGCTAATCTCGATGCTTTTCTGGTATGTAGGCCTAAACACTTTGTTATTTCACGAACGCTTTTTTCACTGTACATATCCCTATCCCGTCACCAAAAAAAAACATTGCAAAATGAATTAAACTTAAGGAAAATATTACAGTACAAATTGGCAAAGGCGGAAAATTGAAAACACAAATTCGCACCAACACTTATTACCCAAAAAATAAAACTGCTTACATATACATACTTAATCAAAGCGACACGCCAGATAGACATACCTTTATCGACCAGTTATTTCTACCATTATTGACTATGGGATTGAACGTAGGGTTTCATTAGACCACAGTAAAATTCCTTGAGTATGCATCACAATATCAATCTTATTATTAAGTGTCAGTTTGATTCTTACAGTAGGCCTCCCAATATTTAACGTTATTTATACATTACATCATTACAGGTCAATCCTTATCATTAACATTGATTTAACGTTATTTATGCATTACATCATTACAGGTCAACCTTATCATTTACATTGATTATCTTCGATGCCTCCACAAAATCATTATTGTTTCTTTTTTTTTTTATGATAAACCGGACGGTATTTAAAATTTACCACTCCGCATATTCTCTTCCTTTCTTTTTCTTTTTAATTTTTTTTCTTTATCAATGACAAAATGTACTTGATACTTAGTTTTATTTTTAATTTTAGCTTAAATAAAACAAGCTATCGTACTTCTTAGTTGGACCAAACATAATTGTCAATATGTGACATAGAGATACAAAACAAAGGGCTAAAATTATACAGACATCGTGGCATTTCTTAGTGAACCAATTAACATAAAAACTTATTTACATGGGATACATGCTTCAAGCGGGTACCCTAATGTTAATGTTCTGTATACGTCTTTGTAATTTCTTTTGGGATTACAAAGTACATGAATTTGCATCAACGCCACTTGCCCAAAAAGGAATGCTTACATATACTAACATAATCAAATTCGATAAACATTTTTTTTTCAAGAAATTATGTTAAACCTTATTACTAGAAGAAAAATTAAGAAAACTTGGCGTAAATTAATTAATGTAACATTATTTGCACCTAAATAATGAAAATTCTTACTTCAATATGTAAGCTGGATTGAATGCAAAACATTTTTTTTAGGACTTTCATTATACTAATCATTATCTTATCAAATCAGCTTTCTTCCACCCCTGGTATAAGAATATAAGAAAAGAATAAAAATAGAGAACACTAAAAAAATTATATAAGCCACATTCCACCAGGCAGACAATTGAAAATTTTCCAAACAAGAATTATTTTGAAACACTACCAATAACGGAAGTCCCTACTACAATTAACTAACTTCAGAATTTTCGTTATGTTTTTCTTTTTTTAAAGCGGACAAATACCAAAGTGAATGGTGTATCGTAAAGAGTGAAATTAATTATTTGAGCTTTATTATTACTAGATTAAAACAACTATTTTAAAACAGACCGACAAATCATCTTGCTTAAACGAGTAATCAAAACAATAATTGCATGTTTACAGATAGTTTATATACCTACAACCTACAAATTTGTATAAAAAAAAACACAATATTGGGAGCTTGAATAACTAATGACAAATTAACATTATTCTTAAAAATAATTAAAACTCACAAATTAACATTATTCAACTAGGTGTATGTAATATATGAAAACATAAGACATGAAAGCCTCGATCTAAAGTAATATTAATGTTTATTCCAACACGGCATTTACTTATTTGCAATTAATTAATCTATTTTGTTTCAACCCCGTGTGCTAAAATTCATTCTGCAGACAGATTTCAAAAGACTAAAAAGTCGGAATCTTATATCTCGTCAACCGTGTTACATCTTTTCACGAGATAATATTCTATTACGTTATATATTATATATTACATCAATATCAAACATCGTCGGCAATAATACAATCAAGTTTTTTTCCTTTTGTTACGATCAATACATTTTTTATTATTTGCTTCAAGTTAGATTAATTCGGGATGATCTCGTTATTATTTCAAATTGCAATGTCCCGTTCATTTCGGTGCTTAATAATAGAATATAGAATGAATGATTCCTTTTGGGCAAGTGGCAAATAAATTACAAAGATGTATACAGAACATTAACATTAGGGGACCCGCTTGAAGCATGTATCCCATGTAAATAAGTTTTTATGTTAATTGATTCACTAAGAAATGCCACGATGTCTGTATAATTTTAGCCCTTTGTTTTGTATCTCTATGTCACATATTGACAATTATGTTTGGTCCAACTAAGAAGTACGATAGCTTGTTTTATTTAAGCTAAAATTAAAAATAAAACTAAGTACCAAGTACATTTTGTCATTGTTAAAGAAAAAAAATTAAAAAGAAAAAGAAAGGAAGAGAATATGCGGAGTGGTAAATTTTAAATACCGTCCGGTTTATCATATAAAAAAAAAAAGGAAATAATAATGATTTTGTGGAGGTATCGAAGATAATCAATGTAAATGATAAGGATTGACCTGTAATGATGTAATGTATAAATAACGTTAAATCAATGTTAATGATAAGGATTGACCTGTAATGATGTAATGTATAAATAACGTTAAATATTGGGAGGCCTACTGTAATAATCAAACTGACACTTAATAATAAGATTGATATTGTAATGCATACTTAAGGAATTTTACTGTGATCTAATGAAACCCTGCGTTCAATCCCATGTAATTAGTCAATAATGGTAGAAATAACTGGTCGATAAAAATATGTCTATCTGGCGTGTCGATTCGATTAAGTATGTATATGTAAGCAGTTTTATTTTTTGGGTAATGAGTGTTGATGCGAATTTGTGTTTTCAATTTTCCGCCTTTGCATTGGTACAAATTGTTGTACTGTAATATTTTCCTTAAGTTTAATTCATTTTGCAATGTTTTTTTTGGTGACGGGATAGGGATATGAACAGTGAACAAAGCGTTCGTGAAATAACAAAGTGTTTAGGCCTACATACCAGAGAAGCATCGAGATTAGCCGCAAACTGGGAGAACAATAGGGGGCGGAACGGAGGCAACATTGGGTTCGGTAACCAATAGCGTCAATCGGGACCTGGGAGTGACCGAAGGAGACGAATGAACGACGGAGGCGGACATCAAAGGAGCCAATCGGCGAAAGACCAACTGGAGGCTTCCCCTCGAGCCCCCGCGACCACACCCTGGGTCGCCGGGGAGAGAATATAAGGCGAAGCCAGCCGCCAAGAAACCAGTTATGAGTTGAAGTTAGAAGCTGAAGGTGGAGAAACCAGGAACTCTAGCCTGACCCGTAAAATCGGTCCGGCCGAATACCCTGGTAACTCTCGAAGAAAGTAAGTCCGAACGGTAGCGACCACCGAATCGGCATCGCGACGCCAGAAACGACGTATCAGAAACCGCGACGCACAGTGTACCGCCGCGACGCCCAGTGACAAAAGAAGCGACGCCCCGCTGCCGACCGCCACAACGCCGACGTCAGAAGCCGCCGACGTAGCCTACACAGTCAGAGGACGACGCCGATGCCAGAAGCCGCCGCCCACCACGAAGCAGCACGAAGAAGACACCTGCCGAACTCTCCGAAACAGGTTACCCCGATCTAAAGACTTTTTCTCCGCCCACCTGGTTCTACCGAAGTGTTAATTTAATCTCGTCACCATCCATTTTAGCAGTAAGATCAGATTTTTTATGTGTTTTGTTTTTTTTTTCTTTGTTTATAATCTTGTCCTCTCCCTCTAAATTAGGGTTCATGTAATTTTTAAATTAGTAACCACTTTGCTGCGTCGTATGTAGGTTAAGATTAATGTTTCATGTAAATTAATTTGCTACTTTACCCAATATAGAAACTTGTGAAATTGTTTCGATTTTATTATTTTTATATCCCTTCACCCGCCTCGAGATATCAGTGTCCTAGGCCCGGTTGTTTCAAATTCGATCAAAGTAAACGTAGAGTTTAAACTGAAATTTTACGTTCTCCACCAATCAGACGATCCGTTTTCGTAAAAATCTATGCTTTTATCGACCGCTTACTTTGATCGAACTTGAAACAACCGGGCCCTAGTCAGTCACCTGACGTTTTGATTGTACCTAGGGGAGGGCGTAACCGCCGGCTTACGTGGATCTGAGATCTCCCGGCCGGTTTACCACACCGTGATTTTATATCACCTCAGACCTTACCCCCCCTACTCTGGTATATCACACATTAAAGACTGGTTGCATCAACTTACTTTATAGCAACAGTTTATTTAAAGCATAGATTTTTACGAGAACGAGTTGTTTGATCGATATTGTATGGAAAGAAATGTAGCGATGTTCCACGACAGAATAGACGCGGCGGAAGATCCGCGCAGTGTGGCGCCGGTTTTATTCGGTGTCTCATACCTAATGATCATGACCACCATGTTTAACTCAGTAACACCTAAGGATATCAATCGGTTTAGGGCCGCTGTATCAACTTGGTTTATAGTAATCTTTCGTTCAAAGCATAGATATTTTTCATTTTCCATCGATCAAACAACTCGTTCTCGTAAAAATCTATGCTTTAAATAAACTATTGCTATAAAGTAAGTTGATGCAACCAGTCTTTAATGTGCATAAATAAAAAAGTTTATTTTTGAAAAAAGATATTTATACAAATGAACTCGTAAATGAATTATGTAATAAAAAGTATAAATAATAAAAATTCTATGTGAAAAATTATCGAATAAAATATGTTCTAAAACTTTTCTCATCTTACGGCTTCTAATTCAATTTTTCCACTTATCCTTGTTCTTTTTTTCCGGTGTAGATATTTTAATGCCCATTTCCACGGCCACTTTACCTTCTTTAACTATTTTGTAAATTGCCGATTCAGAAATACCTGAAGAAATTGTATAATAGTAAAATAAAAAACTTAGTATGGAAAAATCATTATAACTGCATGGCAGCACTAACCTGAAGTGGCGGCAATAAGTCTATGAACAAAATCAAACGGTATAATTGGGGCTTTTAGACGTTGTTCCTCTTCAAAAAAAGTGTGCATTTTCAAGATTATTTCCCGAACACCGCTTTTAATGGTTTTTGGCATGGTGACAATCTAAAATTTTCTAAAAAAACTATCGAAACAGTCGTGAACCCCTCTGTAAACAAAGTCTGTCAAAG